>JARYZH020000424.1:0-216912 GCA_030021035.2 Notholithocarpus densiflorus
CAAATAACAAGGTCAGTACCACCAAGGGAGGACCACAATTCTCCCTATCCATGAATATGACTTAGGCGATTGAAACAATGAAAGGAAATCCCTGTAAGAGATGCATTCAATTTGAGTACACTTGCAGTTGTCATTGTCATTGCCAGTTTCATTGTAACGGTCTAGCCATAGCCACTTGCTCAACCCCGTGTTTGGCGCGTGTTATAAGATTTGCATTTCAACCATTTCTAAGCCACATCATGGAACTGTACCTTTGATTTTTTACCGCAGTCATTGCAAAGGATCCAAACCATAGTCTATTTAAAGCTAATAGAGGATCACCTGTGAAAGCTCATATTTGTGCTGAAACACAAAAGCTTGTTCAGACACCCGATTAAAAATTACGGCTAGATTACTTATACTCTAACTTAGACTAAGTGCGGAACAAGAGTAAATAAGTGCAATGAACCGATAACTCTACCCTAAGCCATATTCATCCATCATCAACAATAAAATGAAAGCTTAAAGAGTAGGGAAGAGAGATGCAAACACAAGACAACACCGAGACATGTTATTGAAGAGGAAACCGAAGAACTCGGCGAAAACCTCTCTGCGACCCTCCAAGTCGGAATCGATCCACTAGAGAATAAAGTTGGAGTACACGAATAACAAAAGACCATCCAAGCCTAGTCTACCCCATGTACTTGAGCCCTCTAAGCTCTTGCTACTAAAGGACTTCTCGGAGTCTTGTCTTGTCTAACTTTCAAGATCCCGCAATTCAACCTGATTGCATCCGCTAATGAATGGCTCATTCCAATGCTTCCCAGCAGTACCAAAATCTCACTTTTACACTCAGAATGGGTGTGGTAAGTGTTTGGGCTAGCAACCTCTCAAAGATCTAGAGATGGAGAGGTAGGAGTTGAGAAAAACCACAAGGAAATGTGTAGATGATTATGGGTATAACAATCTCTAACTCTCAAGTGTATTTTCTAGGGTTTTCTTTCTAAAAAGCACTCCTTACAATTTGTGGGTAATGAGGATATATATAGTGTGAGTAAAGACTTGGTAAAAGAAAACACAACTTTTTACTGAACAAAAACTTTCGCGGGTCCTTCGTGGGTTGGCCCTTCTCGTAAGACAGTCGCGAAATTGACAATCTGGCACGACTCTTTATCTTTCAATCATGTGCTCCACACGTGGCTTTTTCGCGGGTTTCTTCTTGCGAGCTACTCGTGAGCCAGTCGTGAAATCCACTGATCCAACCTTTGAAGCTTGATTCTTCACCGATCTCTCACACTCATCCCTTACAGATATACCCACATACATACAGGGAAAATGATTGAAGAAATTACAATCAAATTTGGCACGAAATTAAAGCCAACACAATATAGCTGGAATTCACAACTTTACAACCCGTAAATCCAAAGCCAAAAACCCATTGAAAAAATAATCAAGATCTACCACAATCATCCTGAAAAACAACTATAACCCATGAGAAACAACTGAAATCTGCCACCAAATGGAAAATTACGACCCATGAAAAACAACCCACCCACGCCGTCCATCAAGCCACCAACACCCTACCACTGTTGAGTCGTCGACAAACCCAAACCATACCTGAAATCCTTCAAACAATTGAGACCCAAAATCCATCAACCCAAAAACTATCCAATCTCAATCACCAAATCCACCTTCGACCCATTAAAAGCAAGCTCCACCGCAACTCAATCTCCAGAAACCCAGCTAAACAAGATTGATAGTGGCGCTAAAAAAAAAAAAGTCGTTGACGTGGAGTTGTTGAAGGGAGAACCAATTATGGGTGGTGCCGAAGAGGGTGGAGCTAGTGATGGGTGACAGAGAAGGGCTGATGGTGGACTGGGTTGTGGAGAGAACTAAGAAAGCTTGAGATGAGAAAGAGAGGCAGTGTATCTGGACTTAGAGAGTGCAACAAATGTAAAATATTTTACCAATATTTCAAGTGTAAAATATTTTACACAAATTTTCCTTGGTTGATTTGATTGACTGAACATATTTTACTTTTGACTAAATATTTTACTTCAAAAAAAACACAGTAAAATGTGAAAACATTTTCCTGAAAATATTTTACATCGAAACAAACAGAGCATAAAATGAAAAGGAGAGAAAATGAAAAAAAAAAAAAAGAACATCATATAAATTGGCAATTATGAAATAAAAATCTCTCGCTTTTTTTTTTTGAGAAAAAAATAATCTCTTTCGTTGAATCTTTTAATTTTCTTCTATTTTATTTTGATGTAAGATACATTACATTTAAAAATCAAATTTAAGTTACGTGTCCAACATATGATTAAAAATGGGATGGAATTTGAGGAAATCATTTTCCAGCAATTACCTCTTGTTTGTTCAATTCATGGAATGGATATAAACTAATTTTTTTTAAAGGCCAATAATACGACAGCACCCCAAACTAAAACAAAAATTCGGCTTCTTTTAAAATACTATGGTTTCGATACATGTGGCTTAACAAGAAGAATAGCTAGAAAATTGGGCCTGCTTGAAAATGATAAAGGAATAACTGCGTTTTTTTCTGTTTTTTTTTTATTAACTTGAGGCTAAGAATTTACTTTAAAAGGTTCACTATTTAACAACCAATAACAAATCTTAACCAACCTGCAAAATTGATCCCAAAAGCTGAATGTACGTGGATTTTTTTTTTTTGAGAAAGTACGTGGATTATGTTAGGCCAAAGAAATACAAAATTAAGTTTACATTTTTTTTTTTAAGAGACAAATCTTTAAAAATGAAAATTAAATATGCACATATAGACCGTCACAGTAGTGAGTTTTTGTTGTGATTTAGTGATAAATCATTGAATCCATACAATTATGTTATAAAACACTTAAAAATTTGTACTTTGGAAAGCAGGCCGTGGGATAAATTCTGAGGAAAAAAAAGAAGGGCGTGTACTGTAGCCATTTTTTTGTAGCCATTTTTTTGAGAAAAGAAGAAGAAGAAGAAAAAAAATGATTGTTTTCTAATGTACTTGATGAGAAAATAGACGTGATATTTTGCTGGAAATCAAAGTCAATTTATGAACTTACCAGTCGGTAAAAGAAAAAGAATCAAAAAACAAAAAACAAAAAAAAAACTTACTAAGATTCATTTAACCGTTGGAAAGTGTAGGTTTGTATGAATTTAATATGAGAGCTTAGCAAGTAAAAAATAATAATAAAAAAAGTGTAACAGTCCTTGAGACTTGGACATCATAACGAATCATAGGACACCGTAAACAAATATACAATCTTGCTGGACTAATATATGCATATGGTTGTCTTTTTAGATGGTCATTTTCTTTTCCTGAATGAATCAAAAATACGGGGAAGCTGTTTGGTACACCCCCGCTTAGTTCGAGTAATTGCGTAGCACTTTACTAATTAGAGTAATTGAATGAGTTTTCGTGTTTAACATCAGCTTCAATGAATTTAATTCTTCTTTTAAACTCATTGGGAAAATCCCTAGTGTTTTAAGCTTATGAAATGGATGTAGGGTTATAATTAAGGGTGTTCAAAAGCTGATCCAGATTGAGTCAGTAAACCAAAGCCAAGCTGATCAAACTGCTAGAAGGGTATGCTAGCAACTAAGACACTGGTAGATTGAGTTGCTGGAATTCCAATGTCTGTCATTACATGTGTACATAAGGCTGTAAACAAGCCGAGTTTTGTCCAGTAGTGCATGTTCAAGCTTGACTTGTCAGGAAAAGTCATAAGCTCAACCTTGGTTCAAGCTCGTGACAAGCCTAAAAATAGTGTTTGAGCTTGAACTCATGAGAAAGCCAAAAAACTTGAGCTTGGCTTAACTTGGCTTAATTAATTAGCCAAGTCAAGCTCAAGCTTAATATCAAGATCAAATTCGAGCTCAGGTCAAACTTTTGAGTTTTAGATGTAAAAAAATTACATTATCAAATACTTAAATCTCTAAAATTAAGAAAAAAGAAAAAAAAAATAGTATACTCATTTTATCGTGCATCTAGTCCTACTTATGATTAGCCATTATTCAAATTAAAATTTTACATAATTAAATTCATTCATTCATCATTCCTTTTCTATAGCCTCAACAATTATTCAAAATACAATTTTACATCCACGTTAGATGGCGAAGAACTAGAAAAATTCTTGTTTTAACTATTATGAATGAGAAAATACTAATAGATGATTGATATAGAAGGATCATATATGACACACTTAATTAATTTATTTATTTTTAAATGTAAGTATAGTCTAAAGTGATTCTTGGTTAGTTTAGAAGGAAGGAAAAAAATTAAGGTAATGGGTAGTGGTCTCATGCTTGCCATGTCATTATTAAAACTAGTGTTTAACCCGCGCAATGCACGAAATCATTTTATGAAGTAGAAAACAATCAACTTAATATAACAATACATTAAAATTCAAAATTCATTAAGGGCATGTTGTACAGCCCCTCATTTGTCCTACTTGCAGGAATGATATCTATAAAATACAATATCACTCCATTTAAAATCAACTACAATTATCTTTTATAGAATTTAAAAAATATATATCATATGTTACAATGGTGTCCATCTGGAAACAAAATATCAAGCACATAGTGAGCATCATATGTCGTTGAGAACACACAAAGGCACCAGCCCAAAGAAAATTAACCACAAACTAAAGCCCTTTTATGTTGGGGTGATTTTTTTTTTTTTTTTTTTTTAATAAGCTTTGGGTTTATAGAGATAAAACATAACCTTAATTCACAACACATACTTTGAAAACATTTTGTTTTTTCACTCTTCAATTTCCAATAACAATTGCTCAGTTGGTTTCCCATGTTAATATGACAAGCTTATCAAAACAACTTCAAATTGTTAATTGCATTCTGGATCCAAACGCAATGGACAGAGTTAGAATCAATCAATAAATAAATAAACAAAACCACTAATAAGATTTTAGATAAAAAAAATATGAAACTATTCTCACAAAATCTAGTTATATATTACAATGTCCTTAATATAAAATAAAATAGATTTCCAGCAAACATACAGAAAATAAAATAATAGATGCAAGAAAACGTCATTCGCTAGGGACTAAACTAAATGTTGTGGTGGGCATATACTACAAAGCGATTTGTTGGGAATTTTCTTGCATTTAGTTCTCTATACCTGCTGTGGGGTCAAAGAATTTGGCCACCCCGGCCCACTTTATACTAAGCCCAAGGCCCATGCCAAGGAGGAAGAAATGCCCAAGGACAAATGAAGGAAATCCTAACTACCAAGAAGCATAGCCGAGGACAACCATGTCCTCGGCGAACCGAGATCATAGAAGGGAAGAGCAGCACACCATCAAGGGCAGTCTCGTAGAGTGTCCCAAGAAAAAGACAAGTACAGTGGGTCAGCCATGGGAGCTTGGAGGATAAGCAATTCCAGGAGAAGCTGTCACCTCCACATTAAATGCCCACAACTAACGTTCTGGCCGCATTAATGAGGAAATGACCCCTGAACAGTGTTACTTTGGGTGCTGCAACTCACAGAAGGTTTGGGACGGCGGCTGATGGGACAGGCGCTCAAGTAGTGACCTACACAATCAACAAATGGAGGGCCAAGATCAGCCGAAGGAGGGTATATAATGTAAAGAACTCCTCCAGAAAAAGGATCGGAGATTGGAAGTAGAAAACACTGTAGCAACCTGTATCATCTTTGTAACCTCTGTAACCAAGAACTGAGAAAATAATAAGAATAAGATAGCTCCTTGGACCAATGTCCAGGACAGATTTTCACACTTAAAGCCCATTTTCTTGCTACTTAGTTTACTCATAACCATGTTTATTCGTTGCCATCCTCACTAAGGCCTAGTTCTTAAACCCATTCTCTACAAATCTATTGTATTGGGCTAGTTGGGCCTGAATCCACTTTTCTAACCATAGAAGTGCTCAGACCCAGTCCCTACAATTGGCATCGTCTGTGAAAAGAACTTATGTCTTAGTAAGGGTAACAATCAAGCATGGTAGGGCCAGACCCTCATCAAGCAGGTCCCCACCAGCCTGAACCCGCTGGCTCCCCACAACAAGGTAACTTTCCCGATCCTGAGCGTGATCGAAATGAAGAGAATGGAAGGTTTCGAGAGGGAAGTGTGCACACGACTCAAACGGGCAGCAGCCACTCTCGTGTGAAGAGTAGTGTGCTCCAGAGACAAAATAACAACCAGCCCATGCAACAAGAAGGGGTCAGAAGCCACGCATCTCAAGGGCGGAATGATAATTAGGCCATGCAACGAGAGATAGACGATTTGAAAAGAGAGCTGCGCCATGCACGACGAAGGCGGTCTCACTCTAGCCCTAACATGCCCTCCAGTGATGAAGGCGATGATGACTATAGACGGAGATCGCGAACCCCCCCAAGTGAGACCTTCTCTCACGAAGAAGAGCACCAACGGAGGCGTACACGTAAAAGCCCATCTCCCAGGGGCTTGAGGAACGACGCCATAAGCAGGGCATTGGACCAACTCTCCAAATCACCGTTCACGCGCCACATAGAGGAGGCTACGCTTCCTCGACATTTCCAGCAGCTAACCTTCATTCCTTACAACGGCAAGATAGACCCCGTGGAGCATGTGAGCTAGTTTAACCAAAGGATGGCTGTCTATTCTAAAAACGAGGCACTGATGTGCAAGGTCTTCCCCTCAAGCTTGGGGCCAGTGTCGATGAGGTGGTTCAGTGGTTTAAAGGCGAATTCCGTAGATTCGTATAGGCAGCTAACTCAAGCCTTTGGCTTTCGCATCGTTACAAACAGCAGGGCTCCTCGGCCCTTGAGTACGTTGTTGTCACTGTCCATGGATAATGGAGAAACTCTGAAGGCCTACTCGAACAGATATTGGGAGATGTATAATGAAATGGACGGCAACTGTGACGATGTCGCCCTTAGAACCTTCAAAAATAGCCTCCCAGCTGAGCACGGCCTGAGGAAGTCTCTGACTGGTAAGCCCGCCACCAGTGTGCGCCAACTGATGGATCGAATCGATAAGTATAAACGAGTAGAGGAAGACCAGCTGCAAGGAAAGGGAAAAGAGAAGGTTATCCCTCAGGAGAGTAGGGATTTCAGGTCGGACCGACTTAACAGCAACCGCCCAAGGAGAGATTTCGTGGGGCAATCCGGAGCAACCAACACACAGACTGTCAGTGCTGTATTCCAAGAACCAGTACACCGGGTGTTGGAGAAAATCAAGAACGAGCCATACTTTAAGTGGCCGAACAAGATGGCAGGAGAGTCCATGAGGCGTAATCAGAACCTTTATTGCCAATACCACCAAGACCACGGGCATACCACGGAGAACTGCAGGAACCTCTGGAACTATCTGGACCAGTTGGTCCGAGAAGGAAAAGCTAAGTGTTAGACAGAACCAAGGTCTTGCATGGTCCTCGGACTCAAAGTGGGAAACTAACTACTTCCAAGAAAACCCGTTGGTTAGATAGAATCCAAGGTCTCACTTGTCCTCTGACTCAAACCCATAAAGGAAAACTAACTACCCAAGAAACACAAGGTTGGACGTAACCCAGGTCTCAATCATCCCTGACCAAACCCATAGGGAAACCATAATTACTCCAAGAAAACTCATGTTACAGAACCATAGTCCATGGTCCTGGATCAAAACTATCGAAACTAACTATCAAGGAAAAGCTGTTGTTAGACGTAACTGTTCTAAAATAGTCCCCACTCAAACCTACAAACTAACTACCAAGAAAACCTACACATTTAACTATGGTTCGTATGGTCCCTGACTAAACCGGCTGGGAAATCAATCACGGGCGAAAGTTAAGAGATGAAGAATCAAGGTCTGTAAGAACCCTGATCAAACCCATAGGAAACTAACTACTTCAAGAAACCTAAAGTACAGATTTAACCAAGGCCCTGTATGAATCTCTGACTCTAAACCCACATGGGGAAATCCAACTACTCCAACATGAAAACCTGTTGTTAGACAGAATCACAAGGCCCTCAGATGGTCCCCACTCAAACCCACAGCTGGTGGCAAACCAATCTACTTGAAATGTTGTTAGATAGAACCAAGGTTCTGATGGTCTTCTGACCAAACCTGGTTGGGAAACTAACTTATTTATGGAAAATTCATGTTAGACAGTAATCATGTCTCTGTAATGGTCCTACTTAAACCCATGGGAACTAATTACCCAAGAAAAGCCAAGTGGTTGGTGGATAATCGGACTCAAACCTATGGGGAAACTAACTACTTCAAGGAAAAGCTAAGTGTTAGACAGAACCAAGGTCTTGCATGGTCCTCGGACTTAAACCTATGGGGAAACTAACTACTCCAAGAAAAAGCTAAGTGTTAGATAGAACCAAGGTCTTGCATGGTCCTCGGACTCAAACCTATGGGGAAACTAACTACTCCAAGAAAAAGCTAAGTGTTAGACAGAACTAAGGTTTTGCATGGTCCTCGGACTCAAACCTATGGGGAAACTAACTACTCCAAGGAAACTAACTACTTCAAGGAAAAGCTAAGTGTTAGACAGAACCAAGGTCTTGCATGATCCTCGGGCTCAAACTTATGGGAAAACCTAGTCGGTAGCTAATTGTTTCCTTGAGGTCAATAAATTTTTGGAACATACTTCTAAACACACTTGCATTTTAAAAGTATGGGATCTAAAAGTTTGTCTTTATAAGTAATACGCGCTAGCATTTTTAAACCCGATATAATAACTAACTCATGAGGTATAGGATTCATGTTACAAGGTCATTGCCTTTTATAGTCCGTTCAGCAAAAGCAGGTCGTAATAATAAAGTGGCCCAATTGCTAATCATAGTCTAAGTGAAAATTATCATTATGAACTTTACATTTTTAGATTGCTGTTTCAAAAATGGAAAACAAGTCGCACTGTTGAGACTGTTTAGCTAATAATTGAAGCGCAAGTTATATAAATAACAAATAAATCAAAAAACAAGTTATATGAATAAACAAAACCCATTACAGTGACAATTAACACACAAAGAGGGAATTGCGTATATTCAATCCATGCGTTCCATTACAATAGTCAAAAAAAAAAAAAAAAAAAAAAGAAGATAATGGGGCAGCCTATTTCTTTAACTTGGTCTTCGTTGCACCCTTGGAAGGTTGGTCTGAAGTGGCCTCAGGGTCCTCGAGGCTTTCACCCAGAGGAATAGCTTGCAGAGGCATTACAAGGAGAGTTGTCTCTTCAGCCTGAGCGGCCTGGACATCAGCTGGAGGCTCTGCAACATCTTGGGGTACTCTTTGGCTAGGGCCCTTATCTGCCTCGGTTACCCTTGACGGCTTGGCCTCCTTGGTAGGCTCATCAAAAGAAGTCAAAGCAAAGGTAGTGTCAGGATGGCCTGCCTCAGCCACCTCGGGAGAAGTGCCAGCCTCAGAGCTAGGAAGGCCGGGCTCTCGGATGGCAGGAGGGAAGTATACATTCTCTACCTTCCAAAGGTCAAATAAAGCCTCAACTCCAGCTTGTTTGAGGGCTTCATTCCAAACCTGGGAACAGTACAGCCTGCACACCTAGGTACTTGAGCCTTGAGAATGGCCTGTGTCTCATCCACTCCCAAGGCGTAAGCATCTTCCTCGGCCTTCTCCTTGGAGCTCTCGGCCTCCACCTTAGCCCTCAAGGCTTCATCCCTGGCCCACTCTGCGGCGTTCCTGGCCCCATCGGCCTCGGCCAGCTTTTTCTTTAGATCAGCAATCTGCTCCTTGGCAATCTTCAACTGATCCTCAGCCTCAAGTAGGCACCTTGTCTGGTCTTCAGCCTATTTTTGGGTGCTGGCCAGACCTGATTCAGCACTGTCTCTGGCCCTTGTCATCTCCTTCAAGTCCTCCCTTGCCTTCACAAGATCAGCCTCGGAGTTCTTAAGGGTCCGCGTGGCATCCAAGCGCTTGTCACGCTCGGATTCTAGGGCCCTACTCTGATCATTGGCCAACTCTTCCAACTTGTAGGTGGCCTGGACAGCCTGCCAAATTGAAATAAGTTCACAATAAGATGGGAACTAAGGGACCAGGATCAATAGAGTCGTAAATGTTAGAAGTCTTACCATGCCCATGTACCTCTTCATGTTGAGGAAGACCTCCTGCCTCCTCATATTCCCCAGCTCGGCCATATCACTAGGAAGCAGCAAGCACCTCTCTAGTGCATCAGCCACGTAGGCACCTTCGCCCCCTCGGAAGTCCCTGAGCGAGGCGTTTTCCATCAGAGGCTCCCTATGGAGCATTGGGGCAGGAAGCTAGGCCTGGGGCTCGGACTGCATGGCGACTTCCTTTTCTGGGCCCTTGTGCCCAACCTTCAGTTGTTTTGAAGCTCGCCGGGCTTCATCTTCCTCCTGAGAGGAGCGAGGCTGTCCCCCATCCATGGGCTCTTTGCCTTTGGATCCCCTTTTCCTTTTTGGATCGGCAGGCTCAGGCCGAGGAGGCAAAGTCAGCTGGGGAGAGGGAGGAAGTTTGGGCCGTGGTGATGACGACTTCAACTGGGTGGAGGATAACCTGGTCTGAGCAGGTTGAGACTTAGGAGGAGGAGGGAGCTTGGGCTGTGGCCTCCCCGGCTGGCCCTCAATCAGGTCAAGCAGGTCGGTTGAGGGTTTCTTCTTAAAACCCATCTCAACCTGGGAAGAAGTCCCTATTGATGAGAGGCCCGCTTCAGTCAAACTAGGGTCGCCCAGGTCACCAGAGGGATCCTCGGACAGATTATCTTTATCAAATGTGCCAAAATCGTCCTTGGCCTCTACCACTTGAGGGGACGAGGAAGGACCTACCAACGAAGCACCTTCTGGAACAGGGGATCCTTCGGAATCAAGAACCCTTGTTCTGCTATGGTGATTCTGTGAAACCGAGGATCTTTGGCTCTGATCACGTACTTCGGAGCCAAGAATGATTTCTATATGGGATCGTACCCGAGGATCTTGTGAGCGGCTCTGACCTAATTATCAGCTTTGTTCACAAAAACCTCCGCCCTGAGGATGGTTGCTAAATCTTCCCGGTTGACCAAGTGAAAGTGTCGGCCAAAGGCATGTGGATCTGTAAAAAAAAAGTACATCCGCATTAGCAGCCAAACGGTACAAACTATGACGATGCAAAAGATCAACCCTCTCCTACTCTGAATACCCCACCTGGTGCCCCCTCTTCTGTCGGACAAGGAAGGCCGTCGTGCCACCTCCCTGACACGATGAGAAATTCCTTATTCAGCCCTTTGCTAGACTCTGGGAGGCACTGAATAAGCCGAACCTTGTCGTCCCTCGTTTTCATATAGTAGGATTTACCCTTTAGGTGTTGGAGGTTGTAGCACCAGTTTACATCGTGATGGGTCAACCTTAACCCCATTTTCTCATTTAAAGCATCCACACAACCCCGGATCCTAAACATATTGACGGCGCACTGGGTGGGAGCTAATCGAAAATGCCTAAGGTAATCCCTCATCACCGGTCCTATGGGGATTCTCATACCACCCTCAATGAAGGCGATTATGGGAATCACCACTTCACCATCTTCCTTCCTAAAAAACCACTCCCCTTCCTCACAGTATCTCAAGCCTACGTTATTGGGAATCCTATAATCGGCAATGAATTTCTCCATTGCCTCTTCAAACTCAACCAACTTCTTAAACCTACCCATCCCTAGGAACGGCTAAAGGACTCAGGGAAGGGCGACAGAAAGAGAGGAACAAAAGAAAAAGAAACTTAGGGGGGAGAAAATATGAGTCAGAGAGAGAGTAGAAACTTACAGAAATGAGGAAAAGCTCCTCGGACAGGCTTTTTATGCTGAAAAGAAAGGCGAGTTAGGCTGGAGATTTGACAGAACTCAGGAGACGTGCGCAAGAACTCTTGAATATGAAAATAAAGAGGCGAATCGGTTCGAAGGGGCATTTATACCTTCGATTAAAAATAACCGTGCCGGTTTTTCCGCCCATAAAGTTAAAAAATCCCCACCGTTGGATCACCATCACACCGTTGAACGTGGGGAACACAGAGCCACCAGAATTTAATGAGGGCGCGCTCCGTATACCGAAGAGTCAGGAACGTGCCTTGGACAAGCGGAAAGGCTCTAGCGCTGACGAAGGACAAGACTTGACAAGCCATGACATAGGCCCGAGGGCATCAAAACCCTCCTCTCCATCTGAGGATCCGAACAACAGGATTTTGAGGGGCTATTGTGGGGTCAAAGAATTTGGCCACCCCAGCCCACTTTATACTAAGCCCAAGGCCCATGCCAAGGAGGAAGAAATGCCCGAGAACGAATGAAGGAAATCCTAACTACCAAGAAGCATAGCCGAGGACAACCATGTCCTCGGCGAACTGAGATCATAGAAGGGAAGAGCAGCACGCCATCAAGCGCAGTCTCGTAGAGCGTCCCAAGAAAAAGACAAGTACAGCGGGTCAGCCATAGGAGCCTAGAGGAAGAGCAATTCCAGGAGAAGCTGTCACCTCCACATTAAATGCCCACAACTAACGTTTTGGCCGCATTAATGAGGAAATGACCCCTGAACAGTGTTACTTTGGTTGTTGCAACTCACGAGAAGGTTTGGGATGGCGGCTGATAGGACAAGCGCTCAAGTAGTGACCTGCACGATCAACAAATGGAGGGCCAAGATCAGCCGAAGGAGGGTATATAATGTAAAGAACTCCTCCAGAAAGAGGATCGGAGATTGGAAGTAGAAAACACTGCAGCAACCTGTATCATCTTTGTAACCTCTGTAACCATGCACTGAGGAAATAATAAGAATAAGATAGCTCCTCGGACCAGTGTCTAGGACAGATTTTCACACTTAAAGCCCATTTTCTTGCTACTTAGTTTACTCATAACCATGTTTATTCGTTGCCATCCTCACTAAAGCCTAGTTCTTAAACCCATTCTTTACAAATCTATTGTATTGGGCTAGTTAGGCTTGAATCCACTTTTCTAACCGTAGAAGTGCTCAGACCCAGTCCCTACAACTGCAAATAAAAATACAACTTAAATAAAATCACATATTTTCATACAACAATAATTGCAAAGTCCCAATGCTACTTAAAAAAAAAAATAATTAAAAATAAAAAAACAAAAAAAAACCACACACACACAAAATAGAAAGGAGGAAACCAAAAAATTAAAACACTAATAAAATAAAAGAGAAATAGACATTCCCTCACTTCCCCGCTCTTTGTCTATACTGATTCTAATAATTTAAGTTGATCACAAACATCATCAACTAATTTGCCACCAACAACAATTGTTTCAAAGGGAACCTAATTTGGATTTCTTTGAAATTATTTTTAGCATTGCCACTAATCAGCTAATATCAGTCAGTTACTTTCAAACTAACTAAATTCATACATGCATTAAAGAATTAAACTTAGCATGAAAACATCATAAACTCAAAAATCAATGTGTATATAAATAATCTCAAGGAAAATACTCGTGAACTAAAGTATCTCTTAATTAGGACACAGACACAATTCTAATGGATGTTGACGGAAGGGGCACAGTGATGTGGTGGGTGCAATACATGAGGGATATAAATTGCAAGTATTAATAGTCAATAGACAAATTTAGAAGCGACCCCAAACATAGAGTGTTGTGCATTTTAGCCTAAGAAGTTTGGAGTGGTTTTGCAATCTTTTTAGTTAGATGATCAATTTTAACAAATTTGCAGTGTTTTCCTTGAGTAGTGTAAAGAATCTTGAATGTTCAAATAGCGTGTAAAACACCTATGAACGTTTAGACCCCCAAATTACAAATGACCAATTCAAGCTTATTATCAAACAATGTATGTGCGGAATATGAAAATAAGCTAAAACAGAATTGATAAAACAATCTAAATCGAAAATAATCACAACCAGAGCAATAATTAAATGGCAAAGATTAAGGGAAGAGAGATGCAAACACAAAGACAACACAGCGATGTGTTATCGAAGAGGAAACTGAAGTCCTCGGCGTAAATCTCTCCGCCACCCTCCAAGCAGTCAATAAGCCACTAGAGAATAAAGTTGGGATACATGAATAGCAGAAGACCCTCCAAGCCTAATCTACCCAGTGTACCTATGCCCTCCAAGCTTCTTGCTCCAACGAGGTTACGCCGAACCTTTGTCTTCTCTAACTTACCGGATTCCGCTATAGCCCATAGCATCAACCAATATCAATTGGTCACTTCCTAACTGCTTCCCAAGCACCAAATAACCTTCTCACAGATATGGGTAAGGTGAGAAAAGGATTTGGCTAAATGTACCTCTCAAGGATGTAACAATGGAGAGGGTGAGAGTAAAGGAATTTGGAGAATCAAAGTATAAAGATTGTGGATGAGTCAATCTTGTTTTTCTCTAGGGTTTCTCTCTCAAAATTCTCTCTGGAAGCTCTCTACAATACGTGGGTATAAGGGGTATTTATACTGGTGTGTGTTTGGAATGTGAAAGGTCAGTTTTTCCCAAACAGAATGGTCTGGTGACTTGGCCTCGCGACTTGACTGAGTCGCGAGTCTGAGTCGCGAGCTAACTGCCTAGCCAGACTGAAAGTTTTTGTCCTGTAGTGCTCCAGCTGGCGTGACTCTTCAGCTCCCCTACATGCTTCACACGTGTGCCTCCTTTGGCGACTTGCCAGCCGCGAGCTAGTCGTGAGATCCAATCGCGAGGCCCTGTTGAGTGTACACTCTTGAGCTTTTCTTCACACTCTCTCACACACTACCCTTACATGATTCCCACCTAAATACAGGGTTTCTAAATGCTGAATTACAAGCAAATTGGCACAGAATAAAGCCAACAAAATGGTTGATTAAATTCAACCTTACAAATCTGTTTTAGCTCTTTTTAAGGTTAAAGAAGCTAATAGACTTGGTAACACCTGGATCTCAATTGAGATTTTGGCTAGAAGAAATCTGACCTGCTTAGAAGTCTGGTTGAAGGCAAAACTGTTGTTTGTGGCTGGAAGATTGACTTTGCTCAAACCTGTGCTTACTTCACTGCCTCTCTATCATTTTTGGGACCATTTAGAAGGTGTTAAAAAGTTCATTCTATGAATTTGATCACAATTTGTTTTTCGAAAAAGAGAATGGGGCTAGGTTGTAGGAAAATGGGACATTTGAACAAAGAATTGTTAGCTAAACAATTTTGGAGAGTTGCTTTGAACCAAAATTGTTTGTTATTTAAGGTGTTGCAGGACAAAAATTGTAGACAAAATAATATATTCAGTGTTAGGATGAGATGTTTTGATTTTTGGGGTTCGAAAGGTATACTCTATTGTAGAAATTCAGTTTTGACTGAGGCTAAGTGGTGTGTAGGGGATGGTAAATCTATCCCAATTAATCACCCTGCTTGGTTTATCATGAAAGAGGGGGTGGATAATGGTCTTAGTTCTTCTGTGCATTCTATGGTAGATCTAATTGATCAAGATGGATTTTGCTAGAATAGCTTTTTCATTAAGACCCTTGACCATCCTTTAGTGGCAGATGAGATTTTAAGATTGCCTCTGTCCAATGGGAATCTTAAGAATAAGGTCATTTAACCACACTAACAGTCTAGGATTTATTTTGTGAAGAAAGAGTATCATCCATATAAAGCACAAAAGCTTAGATGATCAATTGAGTTCTGCTTCTTCTGTCAGTCAGAAACTTAGGACCAGGTTATGGAAGCTGAAATTGCCTTTCAAATGCTTGGTCTTTTCTTTTGGAAGTTAGTACACAATGCTTTACTTGTTAAAGAAAAGTTGGTTAAAAGACAAATTATATCTTCCGCATGTGTACTTTTTAGTGAGAATGAAGTGATTGCAAACCACTTGTTTTTATCTTGTTCTATTGCTAGAGCAGTTTGGTTTGCTTGTGAATGTGGTGTTAGACTTGATCTGTTGCAACCATAGTCAATTGGATTCTGAGTAGAACAATGTATTAATGCTTTTTATAAGGATGGCTCTGTTAACTCCCTGTTTATGGCTGTGGTGGTTGGGAGTTCTGTGGTCTGTGTGGTTTTCCAAGAAGAAGTTGCTTTTGAAGGCTGGTCTATTTCACCTAATGTGATGGTAAAATATGGAAGGGGGTGGATGGTTAGTTGTTCAGATGATGATGCTAAAGTGCAGGTGTTCTTCTAAAAGAAATAAAATTAATTGGCTTTGTTTTCGAGTGCAAGGACAGGTTGGGGAGAAGTATGCTGCTTGGATGTTATAGTTAAGCAACAACAACCAAGAAAGAAAGAATGCCACTTTTTAAGCTCATAAAAAAAAAAAAAAAAACAGACACATACTCTTGTTTAGAAAATGACCAACCTAGCACCAACACATGATCTAGAAAAAATGATAATTGAAATCTGATAAGTTATAACTAATGCAGCAAAAACTCTGGTAAATAATCCCTCAATATGCAATAACACAGTGTTTAACAAAATCTTCACTCTAAACTTCAGATTTGGCTAATAAAATTAATCTGTAAAGAAAAAAGCTTGCTAAAACATGCAAATCAGAGTCAATTCAAACACAAATACACTAAATGGACAAAATCTAATACGAAATATGAAACAAGTAGAAGAGAAATCAGACTATCCTAACCTATCAGTTTGTTCCAGCAACTCTTCTTAAAGATTACCCAAGTGTTGTAATTGGCAAAGATCTCAACAAATCTGTAATTTCAATAGAATTATAGGATCAGAATTAAGCTTTCAGATTTGACTATTAAAATCAAGGGTAACACTCCCATCATCAAAACAAAAGGCAAAGATGATAAATTAGGTATAAAAGATTAAATTATATGAAATAAAATTCTTGGTAAATTAACTTAAGTAACTAAATAGAATAGATTGAAAATAACATAAAAGAAGGCAGAATTTTTTAAAACAATGTCATGGAGACTTGGAAATCAGTCATAGGCAGATTGACACCAACAAAAACAATAGTTCCAAACTTCCTTCTCTTAGCATCTGGCATTATAGAACCACTATTGGCAATCTCTTTTAGAGTTTTAGTTGTTCCACCAAGTTCAAAAACAAACTCCAAATATAATCTGTGGTCATTTAAAAAAGTAAAGAAAAAACATCTAGTAATTTAAGAAAAAGTTATCTGCTATTGATGCTTAAAATATTAAGTTCCAGCAGATAATTCTTATTAAAACCCATAAAATTTAGAGTTCTAGATTAAAACAACCAAATTTTGTGTTTATCAGCAACTAATATAATATTGAGTAAATGGCAAACATTACAGAATTATTTAGATTACAGTTTTTTTTCTTCTTCCTCTTCCAAAAGAGCCTAGAAGTTTACAAAATCATAACAAATGGCCAAAATGGCCAAATACCACCAATTTTTGAAATATTTTGTAAAAAAACACTGTTTCAGAACTATATAGGAAAATACCACTTTTTATGGTACTCGAGTTTCTTAAACTCGAGTTCCTAGGAGTTTTGCCACCGTGGCACTGCTGAGGTGGAAATTGGGCAATTAAAAAAAATTATGTGGTACTCGAGCATGGTAAACTCGAGTACCATGCAACACAATACTCGAGTATACCAGGCTCGAGTACCATTTTATAATAAAATGCTGTTTTTTTTATTTCTAAAGTACTCGAGCTCACCAAGCTCGAGTACCTTGTAAGGAACTCGAGTTTAATAAACTCGAGTTCCTTATAACTTTTTTTTTTTTTTTTGGGATTATTGACAAATAAACATAAACATAAAAATAAGTAGCTTTTTTATGTTTTTATTTATTTAAATAGAAACATTGTAAAATATAGAGATTTTAATTTCTACATTAAGTAAAACTGTTCACCGTTTTCTCATAAAAATTTTCCTGGGGGCATTGCCCCCGAACCCCCAAGAGGCTTGTCCACGAGCGCTCTGACTTGGGCCTGTTAGCCCAAGCCTCCACTCCATGGACTAAGCCTCAAAAAATCTCCCATTAAAAACCACACAACATTATTCAAGTCGGGTCGGGTCGTCAACATGAATCAAATGATACCCTTAAAGTGTGGATGAAAATGTTTTATAATGCTTAAATTTATAAAAGATACTAGTGAAAGTTCCATGCGTTGCATGGCTTTAATCCTGAATTTTCTTTATATATTTTTTTTGAGAAATTATAACTAAATGAGTTATTATTACATAATTTTAGAATTATTTTCTAACTAAATGAATGATTATTATAATATAACATGCATAATTTTGTATATTTGTTGTTAATGTCTGACAACTGATGATTATGTACATTTAACTTTTACAAATCTAAAGATTAACTGTTCATTAGTTTTGGCTAAGTTTATATGAAATCATTGTGTCATTTTTTCCCTGCTGTTCTTTGTTGCTACATATGATTCTTGTGCTTTGGTTGGACAATGTCCTCTGCTTTGTAATGTAGGAAACACCTTAGGAAGTGAAATGCCTCCAGTTAGATATGTTGATGTTTCCAATATTCTGTTTGTGTAATTTGAAATGTTACACACATAACACTTATCACCCAAATTAGATTTATTGTACATTACTTGTAGCAAAATTTAATAAATTCAATACATACAGACTCATCCAAACCACACAGACCAACCACTCTTTCACAAAAAAACCATATAGCTCCTAAAGTAAGGACTTGCCACGTGAATACACAGATATGCAACCCTTTGTAATGCACCGTTTTCAAGGATGCACAGCATCCCTGGAAAGTTTATGCATCAATTTTGGGGGTGAGCTGTCCACCATTACTACACTGATGTTCGCAATGCTGCATGTGCTGCTCAACAATTTGGTACGTTCTTTGATTTTCCATTGAGTTTACACGATTTTCTTCATTCAACGATTTCGAATTTTTCAACAAATTCGGATGATCAATACATTAGTACACAGTTTTCCATTTAATTTTCACGATTTTGTACATTTAATGAATTCAAACTTTTCAACAAATTCAGACTATCTGTACATCTAATTTACACAATTTTATTTTGTACTTTCAAGATTTTATACAATCAACGAAATCAAATTCGAACAATCTGTACATCTAAATTTTGTTTTTTACAAATTCGAACGATTTGTACATCTAATGTACACAATAACTAAATGAATTTTCACGATTTTGTACTTTCAATGAAATCAAATTTCTCAATAAGTCCGGAATATTTGTACATCTAATGTACACAACTTTCCATTGAATTTTCACGATTTGGTACGTTCAACAATTTCGATTTTCCATTAAGATTTCACAATTTCGTACATTCAACAATTTTGAAATTTTCATCAAATCAGGATGATTAGTACATTAGTACATAGTTTTAAATTGAATTTTCACGATTTTGTACATTTGATGACTTCAAATTTGGAAACAAATTTGGACGATCTGTACATCTAATGTAATTAATTTTCCATTAAGTTTACTCAATTTGGTATGTTCTTCAATTTTCATTTGAATTTTCACGATTTTACACACTCAACAAATTCAAATTTTTCAACAAATTCGTACTATCTGTACATCTAATGTACACAATTTTTCCTTGAATTTTTCAACAAATTCAAATTTTTAAACAAATTCATACGATCTGTACATCTAACGTACATACTTTTCCATTGAATTTTCATTATTTTGTACTTTCAACGAAGTCAAATTTCTCAACATGTCTAGACTATCTGTACATCTTATGTACACCTTCATGATTTGGTACGTTCATTGATTTTCCATCGATTTTTCCCGAATTTCTACATTCAACTAATTTGAACTTTTTTACAAATTCGAATTATTCGAGGCATTTACCATTAGGTGATTTATATGAATCATTCATTTTTCTTTCATGGAGTTTGTCCATTATTCATATGGTTACATATTTAAAAAAACACAAAAACCATTTAAGTGCAATAACCGTGCCAATGCTAAAAACAGTTTATGCAGAAAACTGTTCATTGTTTTCTCATAAATACAATTCACTGTTTTCTGCATAAACTATTTCTAGCATTCTGCATAAAATTATTTTTTGTTCAGCATTATTTAAAAAATTGTTCACTCTCTTTTCTGCGTAAATTATTTTTTGTTCACTATTTAAAAAATTATTCCCTGTTTTCTCATAAAACACCTAGTGAAATCTTGTTTTCTAATTTTAAAAGCCAAATCTGAATGTTTTTTCATGTTTAAATTTCAAAATGAACGAATTTGTTTTTCTGCATTGATAAAATATGTTTCTACATTAATAAAATTTGCAGTCTACACATTTACTGTATATTCGAATCTGCTTACTGCATTCATAAAATTTGTTTTTTGCATTAAGTAAAACTGTTCACTATTTTCTCATAAAAATTGTTCACTGTTTTCTACATAAACTATTTCTAACATTTTGCATAAAATTATTTTATGTTCAGCATTATTTACAAAATTGTCCACTCTCTTTTCTGTGTAAATTATTTTCTGTTCACTGTTTTGTCATAAAACACCTAGTGAAATCATTTTTTCTAAATCTAAACGCCAAATCTGAATGCTTTTTCATGTTTGAATTTCACAATAATCAAATTGGTCGTGTCAGTAAGTTACTACTGGAGGAACCATTAGATTTAGGGTTAAATATTTTATAAAAACTTCAATTCTCTTATAGTGGAATTGGTTTACCTTGAGGATAGTTAGGTCAAATCCTCCCCAAGTTTTTACCTTGAAACGGTTATTTTCATTGGTTTTCCTTGTTCATCATATCGTGTGTTATTTACTTTTCCGCATCTTTGTATGATATGATTTATTTATGTTTAACATAGATCTGAAAAATTAATCTAAGTAATCACTTGGTAAATATATTAGGTTAAACAATCTAGTTTAAGGGGTCTAAACGAACATACATAGGGTTTCTAGGCTGGTTCATGCATACACATTGAAAGTTCAAATAGTGTATAAAACAACCTTGAATGTTTAGACCCCTAATTTACAAAACACCAATTCAAGCTTAATGTCAAACAATATATGTGCGGAACATGAACATAAGCTAATCACAGAATTGATAAACAATCTAAACCAATTAAAATCACATCCACAGCAGAAATTAAATGGTAAAGATTAAGGGAAGAAAGATGCAAATACAAGGACAACACAACGATGTGTTATCGAAGAGGAAACCGTAGCCCTCGGCATAAAACCTCTCCGCCGGCCTCCAAGCGGTCAATAATCCACTAGAAAATGTAGTTGGGATACATGAACAACAATAAACCCTCCAAGCCTAATCTACCCAATGTACCTAAGCCCTCCAAGCTTTTTGCTCCAACGAGGTTGCGCCGAACTTTTGTCTTTTCTAGCTTACCAAATTCCGCTATAGCCCATAGCATCAACCAATAACCATTAGTCCCTTCCTAACTGCTTTCCAAAGCACCAAACAGCCTTCTCACAGATATGGGTATGGTGAGAAAAGGTTTTGGTAGTGTACATCTCAAGGATGTAACAATGGAGAGGGTGAGAGTAGAGGAATTTGAAGAGTCTCTATGTAAAGATTGTGGATGAGTCAATCTTGTTTTTCTCTAGGGTTTCTCTCTCAAAATTCTCTCTGGAAGCTCTCTACATTTCATGGGTATAAGGGGTATTTATACTGGGGTGAGAGTGGAATGCAAAGAGTCAGGTTTTTCAAAACAGAGCTGGCTGGCGGCTTGGCCTTGCGACTTGACTGAGTCGCAAGATAACAGAACGACCAGGCTGGACTTTTTTGTCCTATAATGCTACAGCTGGCGTGACTGTTCATCTTCTCTGCACGCTTCACTCGTGTGCTGTAGTTGGTGGCTTGCCAGTCGCGAGTCACCCGCGAGTCCCAGTCAGGAATCTCTGCATCCTTGCACAATCTTAAGCATTTCTTCACACTTTCTCACTCACTACCCTTATATGATTCCCACCTAAATACAGGGTTACTAATTGCTAAATTACAAGCAAATTTGGTACGGAATAAAGCCAACAAGATGGTTGACTAAATTCAACCTTACAATCTCACCCTTTGGCTATTCCGTGACAAAACCCTAAAACAAGCTCTAGACTTAACATGTGAGTTGGGAACAGTTGAACATAACTCACTCACACCTAACTCTAGAATCTGTGTAGCTCTTGAACCATAAGAACAAGTAACTCCTGAAACACGACAACACAATATGATCATTGTATGCAGAAAACTTGTAATGCATATGGAGCAAGCATAATGCGATCAAGCAAAATGGAATATAAGCAATAAACCATGGCTTGACCAAAAAGGAACAATCACTATAAATAGTGACCACAATATTCATTCTCACAAAGAATAAACATCCGGACATGCAAGCTAATAAGCTCAATGCAAAGTATCATTTGCATGTCCAACACTCAGCCAATGCAACAACTCAAGGTAATTGCATTAAGGATAAAAATCCAACAAAGGGCACAAGAGTGAAAGTACTTAAAAAAAATGCATAACATTTAACAACAAATACAAAGCTACAAAGCAAAGGTACAACAACATGCACGGTAAAAAAACTTAAATATATAAACCATAAACAATATAAACTAAAAGTGCTTAAAGTTTCTCCCCTTCAAAATGATGAGAAGTTGTGATGCACTTGGAACATATATACTTGTAACCTGAAACACTTGCACAAAACACATTAGACCCTCAAGGTAAAGCAAGTAATAAAAGAACAAGTATAATATAACAAGTAAAAAGCGATCAAGTAAACATGTTGTGAAACATATGAGCAACTTGATCATACACCAAAATAGTCATAAAGAAATGACAACAATAATCACATAGCAAAGCAAATGATCATCCAAACATGCATTCAAAGAAGCACAATAGCATAAGGATGTATGCATGTCCAATACTCAAACACGATGCAATACAAGAAAATAAACATAAAGAGAAACAAACAAAATAAAGTTTTATTGTTAACTCAATGTTCTCTCCCCCTTGGTATATGCATCTCCCCTATGGAATATCTCTCCCCCTACAAATGTGCATGAGAAATGGAATTTCTCCCCTTAAGGATGTGCACAAAAGTCATATAGAAATGACAAAACACTCCAGTATACTCTCTAGAGTATACCCTCCCCCTTTTTGTCAGGAATAGACAAAGGGTCAAGGAGAAACGAGGGAAAGAGATGAAGGTATGAACAATGATAATGATGCATGAGGGGTGCGAGATGAATGAGAAAATGAAGCTCAAACCTAAGACAAAGTAAAATGCTACAAAGCATAAGGTAAACATGACATGCTAGGATGAAGAAGCAAGGTATAGACCAATGCATGACAAGGGTAGCAAAGGTGTGTGCAAGAGGTGGCAATGTGCAATGCATGACCAATGCATGGAAAATGCACATGTGGGGCAAGATATGTTAAATACACAACCAATAAACCAAACATGTTCCTAATGAGGAAACATGAGAAACCCCAAAGTTTGGTACTCATCGGAGTCCAAACAAGCGAGAAAATGCCTAAAAGGCATTTTATCAAACACCTAGCATGCACATTATGAACAATAATGTGAAACAATGTATGGACATCATGAAACCCACCCTTAATACATGTTCTTTTTGCCACAAGGGGCCAACAACCGAAGCAAATCATCAAAAGAAACCAATCTCATACAAAATTTTGATAAAAATTAAGTTTTCCCAACCCCTATGATGTCCCAATCAAGAGCACAAAACTCACCAAAACATAATCCAACGATCCAAATCAATGAAAAGAGTTTAAAATTACCTTAGACATGTTAATGGAATGAAAAACCATTCAAATTGGTTGGGTTTTGATGTAAAAATATTGAAAGAGGGGATTTAGAGAGGATGGGAGAGGTTTAAAACAAGTTTCCCACGAAAAAGCTCTTTAAAAAGCTGATTCTGGGTGTTTTGCGACTGACGAGTCACGAGTTGAGTCGCGAGTGAGTCGCGAAACCCTTCTGTGTGAACTCGCGACTTGAACTCGCGACTTGCAAGTCGTCAAAATGAGTAGCCAAAACTCGCAGCTTGCTCGCTACTCGCGCAAGTAGCCAGAATGAGTAGCCAAAAATTCTGACACTTGTTTTTCAAAATAAAACATGTTTAAACAATGAAAAACAAAGTAAGCACTAAACATGAACACAAAGAGTGATAAAAATCACTTCCAAAAACATATAAAATGATCAAAAATCTTTTTGGATAGATCTATATATAGTTGAGCACACACACATCACGTTTAAACAAGTACAATCGAACAAATGAACAAGGCATTCATTGAACATAAGGCATGTGTGTTGTGTGTATGTATCAAATGTGGAATAGTCCTTAGTCTAGAATGAAGTTTCAATGATCAATTCAATCAAGACATACACAACTAATATTAAGTTAAGTGGTCTATTTCAATTATAGAGATGAACATATATGACCTCCCACAAGAAAATGATTACATATCTTTGAAGGTTTTCATTTGGCTTCTTTACAATTCATAAAATTTGATTATTTTGAATCAATACATCTCATTTTGAGATTGATGTCTGAAATTTTTGATATTTCAATTTGATGAGCAAGCCTTTGCCTTTTTGGGACATCATACATTTTCATAAAAGTCGTTTTCCCTTTTTCCTAGTCGAATACTAGTATGTGTGACGACTTTTGTAGCTCATTATCTCTTTTCATTTTAAGATTTACATTAGTTGAGCTCTTTAAGCCAAAAAAAAAAAAAAAAAAAAAAAAAAAAAAAAAAGGAGTGGGAAGAGATATAGGCACAAGTCTACGCATGTATCAAAACCAACATGACTATTGACTAATCATTCATGACAAGCTTGAAGATCGATTTACAACTATCACACAAAGATGTCAAGATTTTTTCCACAAAGATATAAGTGCATAAAGAACAAGCTAAGCTCGTAAATGCACAAAGCCATAAGTACAAAGGTATAAGCCAAAACTCACATGTGATATGTGCTCAAACATATACGATCAAACTTTTTGAATTTTTCACTTTTTATGTGGTTTTGGAGTTTTTACTCACACAAAACTGAAACATAAAAGTAAGATAAAAAACAAAACAATGTATACAAATAAATGCAAGATGCACAAAATGCATGAAGATATGACATTTAATGCATGAAGGGTCCTACAAAGATCGAAAGAATTAGATCAAGGACCAAAAGAGCAAAAGCTCAACCATAGGAACCCTTCCTCATCCAAACAGAACGATTGTTTGGAATGAGTGTCTCATGAGAAGTGAGACGAGGGTTGGAAGAATGAGAACCGAAGATGCACATAGTCAAGGAGTTAAGAGCATTAAACTCTTTCTTTAACAACATGCTTTCTTCACTCAAAACCAGTTTACCCTTTTTAGCACAACTTCCAAAAGGGTCAAGTTTCTCTTTTCTTTTAATTCTTTTAAGAGCATGAAACTTAGAGCAATGAGGTCTTATGTGACCAAAAGCACAACAATGATGACAAACAATGTGTTTAGATCCACTAGGCTTTTTGGGAAAGGATCTAGCCATATGATTTTGTTCTCTCTTCAACTTACGACATTGAGGTCTTATATGACCACTCACACCACAATGGTGGCAAGTTGGAACAAACTTAGATCCATTCAACGCCTTAGGTTGAGACCTAAACAGAGGCTTTGACTTAAGAGCCTTTCTCTCCACTTTTTGATTTCTTTTGTGTGCAGGAATGTACACCGATTTGTCCTTTGAGGTAGAACACACCATAGGCACAAAATTGGGTACCACAACATGATTGCAACTTATATTTTCATCCTTTTGAGCAATAGGTTCAGCAATCAAACACTTGGCATGCGTCTTGAGAGATTCATTTTCACATTTTAGCTCATCAACAAGTTTGTTAGACAAAACAAGTTTAGCATCCAAGTCCATATTCAAACATTCAAACTCTTTTAGCTTTTCAAGAGAATTTTTAGCAAGTTTTTTATATTTCTCAACCAATTTGTTTGATTCATTGAGCTTAGCAATCAAATCATCCTTTTCACAAAACAACTTGCTTAAATTCTTTTGAAACTTCTTAGCCTTTTTCTTGAAGAGTTTGTCATTTGGAATATCAACAACACCCAATGATTCAAGTAACATGTTATCACAATCATGAGGATAAATACTCATAGAGGCATTTTCACAAACATGTGGCATGCTACAATCATCAACAACCAAGGAATCATACAAATCACTATCCATGGCAAAACAACACAAGGGGTCAAGGATCACACTTAGGTATTTAAACCACAACAAGTGTACCCACTCTGATATCAATTGAAAGTTCAAATAGTGTATAAAACACCCTTGAACGTTTAGACCCCCAATTTACAAAACACCAATTCAAGCTTAATGTCAAACAATATATGTGCGGAACATGAACATAAGCTAATCACAGAATTGATAAACAATCTAAACCAATTAAAATCACATCCACAGCAGAAATTAAATGGTAAAGATTAAGGGAAGAGAGATGCAAACACAAGGACAACACAACGATGTGTTATCGAAGAGGAAACCGAAGCCCTCGACGTAAAACCTCTCTGCCGCCCTCCAAGCGGTCAATAATCCACTAGAAAATATAGTTGGGATACATGAATAGCAATAGACCCTCCAGGCCTAATCTACCCAGTGTACCTAAGCCCTCCAAGCTTCTTGCTCCAACGAGGTTGCGCCAAACTTTTGTCTTTTCTAGCTTACCGGATTCCGCTATAGCCCATAGCATCAACCAATAACCATTGGTCCCTTCCTAACTGCTTCCCAAAGCACCAAACAGCCTTCTTATAGATATGGGTATGGTGAGAAAAGGTTTTGGTAGTGTACCTCTCAAGGATGTAACAATGGAGAGGGTGAGAGTAGAGAAATTTGAAGAGTCTTTATGTAAAGATTGTGGATGAGTCAATCTTGTTTTTCTCTAGGGTTTCTCTCTCAAAATTCTCTCTATAAGCTCTCTACATTTTGTGGGTATAAGGGGTATTTATACTGGGGTGAGAGTGGAATGCGAAAAGTCAGGTTTTTCAAAATAGAGCTGGCTGGCGGCTTGGCCTCGCGACTTGACTGAGTCGCGAGTTCAAGCCGCGAGATAACAGAACGGCCAGACTGGACTTTTTTGTCCTGTAGTGCTACAGCTAGCGTGACTGTTCATCTTCTCTACACACTTCACGCGTGTGCTGCAGTTGGCGACTTGCCAGTCGCAAGTCACCCGCAAGTCCCAACCGCGAGTCTCTACATCCTTGCACAATCTTGAGCATTTTTTCACACTCTCTCACTCACTACCCTTACATGATTCCCACCTAAATACAGGGTTACTAATTGCTAAATTACAAGCAAATTTGGCACGGAATAAAGCCAACATGATGGTTGATTAAATTCAACCTTACACGCATGAACAACCCTGCGTGCGGATAACCAAGCCTGTGTATGCAGCCTTGATCATGTGCATATGGGTTTCTACCCAGAAACGCTAAAAACACAGCAAACAAAGTAACACTTAAAACATAAATTCTAGCAACCTATTATGCTTAAAATATAAAGAAAACATAAACCTATTCTAAGCAGACATGTTGTAAGGCATAAAACAAACAAAGAAACAAATAAAAGACAGATTTAAAAGGAGAAAATAAAAGAAGAGTTTGAAAAGGATACCTCAAAGCAAAATCTCCTAGCCTTGATTTTTGAACATAAGCTCAAGGCCAGAAAAGGCCATAATTAAATAAAATTGACTTGAGCATATTTTGTGAAAATCTCCCTCTTTGATTCACTATTTCTAGTGAATCTTAGTGTTTTCCATTGGGATTTTTGTGTGTTTTTGAAATATACCATGTAAGGCTATTTATATTGTGAAAATGAGGGTTTGGAACGGCTCACAGACGATGTAGGCTTCTAGGCCGCATACGCAAGCACAAAGCCTGTGCACGCAGGTAGGATTTCAGAAGCACCAGAAAGGCAAGTTTTTTGTATTAAAAACTGAGGTTTGGAAAGCAAGTTCATGCTTGCGTATGCAAGCTTAGGGTTTCTTTTAACCTTTATTTTCCAAAAATAGATTTTTTTGCTCATTAAAAAAATAATATTTTTCATTTTAACATCTCTCAAGTCAATTTGTAATCTAATTAGGCTCTAAACCAACCTTGGGTCTTAAAATTTTAGTATCATTGGGGAACGAAGGCCCGAGTCATAAAGGGTACAAAATGCGATGTCTACAACTACAACGTTTTAGTTTATCAATAGGTCCTATTGTGATGTAGGACACAATTTACTATTTAATCATTGTAATTTATTAATTTTGGTATTTAATTTGTAATTTTCATTATTTTAGGTTAAGGGCATTTATTTCCTTGTTTTTAGGTGATTTTAATGTTTTTTAGGTCAAATTTGGTTCCTATTATGGTTAGGTATTAATTAGGACTTATTTTAGAATATATTTTCTTATTTATCATGTTTTATCTATTAAAATTTTTTAGATTATTGATATTAGTAAAAATTCAGACTTTTGTCTATTGTTTCTCTGGTGGATTCTAGAACCCTTTCTCCTTGTGGATTCAAGAACCTTTGTGGATTCGAGATTATTTTTAGAAGTAAACCTGTTTTGTTTCTTGTTTTCTAGAAGTAGGCGTGTTCTGCTTCTTGACGCTTCCGCAGCTTGCATCATAATACTAACTTTAAATGGGCCAAAAACATTAGTTAAGTGACGTCTGAAAGCCTAGGATTTTCTCCAAACAGGAGTTCCGCTTGTAATAGGATTACTTGACCTATAAAAAGGCTCTTTAGGGAAAATTCAAGAGAGAGCTGCTGTAGAACGAAATTTAGGTTTTCTTAAAGTTTATTTACAATTTTTAGAGTTTTATTTGGTATTATGGCTTGTTAGAAGCCTTACTAAAATAAGATATGAACCCAACCGTTTATTAGTATGTTCTTAACAATTATTTAATGGCTTTAATGTTTATGTTCTTGTATTTTTGATTAATTTACTCATCTAGAAAAGTGTTTAGTTTTGTATAATTCTTTGATTTATCATAGACACCAGGTATGTTAAATGTTTAGTAATCCCTGCGAACTAATTCACAAGTTTTGTTTTGCCTAAAATCAATCAATTACATGAAACTACCTTAAACAATTAAATCTTGATTTCTTTTTGTTAAATTATCCAACTAAGATAATCCTTTGTATGAATTTTAGTTGAGTTATAAAATAAATATTGTTAAGACTACTAATAGACATATTGTGTGTGGATCTCTAAATCTTAGCGCCTTAATATATTGTTATTTTCTCTCAATATAAATTACTTCGCGACTACCCTAATAATAATAAAAGAAAACACATAAGGCAGATAAAACCAAACACCAAAAAATATAAAAAATAATAATAGTAATAAAATAATACTAAACCCACGTAAAAGAACACGCTAAGGCAAATAAAAGTATAAAATAAATGAATAAATGAATAAATACTAAACCCATATATATAAAACAACATGCATAAGGCAAATAAGTCAAATAAAAAAATAAAAAATAAAAAATAAAAAAACCAAGAAAGAAAGCGTCGAAAGACCGAAAGAGAGAGAACTTGGAACTTGAAGGAAAGAGAAACGGTAGAGTAAGAGAGACACAGGTCAAATTTTTGGGGCATTTAGTCGATTGTTATGCTCAAAATAAGATTTCATTGCTAAACACATATAAGAAAACACATAAGGCAGATAAAACCAAACACCAAAAAATATAATAATAATAATAATAAACCCATATAAAACAGCACGCATATGACAAATAAGACAAACCAAAAAAAAAAATTTCTGAGAAATAAAGCGTCAAAAGACCAAGAGAGAGAGAGAGCCTAAATTTTGAAGTAGAGAGAAACAGTAGCGTAAGAGAGGAAGCTTCTGGGTTGTCGGAGGCCGGAGGGGGGTTTGGTTGTCACCGATTTATGGCGGAGGTCTCATAGCACAGATCAGATCAAAAATACTTAAAGGAAGAGAGTCGGTGGTCTCAGAGAACTCAAAAGAACTAAGAGATACAGGTCAGATTTTTATAGGGCTTCAATTTAGTCGATTGTTATGCTCAAAACAAGATCAACAGTGAGTGGTTGTCCAAATGTCAAAATTCTGCTCTCTCTTTTTTTTTTCTTAAGATTTGCCATGTCACAACCGTGTTGCGACAATGATTACCCAAATAAAATAAAATAAAATAAAAAAGAAGAAATTTTTTAAATTAATATAATAATAAAAAAAGAAAAAAAAAAAGGTACTCCTTGTGTACGAATTTTAAGTGCCTTACTATTATCTAGGGGTGGCAAAATTGGACATGACCCGCGAACCCCACACGACACGACATAAAATTAGCAGGTTATGGGTTAAGGGTTAACGAGTTTGTGTCATATTCAGGTTGACATGGCTAACCCGTTTAATAAACAGGTTGGGTTAGTGTTGAACATATAGAACCTATTTGACCCGTCTAATCTATTTAATTAAATGACATTTTACCAATATACCCTTCAAACTTTACGTATATAAACTTATTAGTTGTTGTGGTTTATTTTCTTTGACATATTGTGATTGATTATTTGTGATATTGGGATATGCTTTAGTTTTGAATGATTATTTGTGATGCACTTACTCGATAGTTCTGAATTTTATATTAAAAATATTTATTTTTCATGTTGATAAAATCTGATAAACAGGTCGACACGACTGACCTGTTTAATAAATGGGTCGTGTTAGGATTGAGGAATCTTGACCCGTTTAATAAACATGTCGGGTTAGTGTTGACTTATATAGTCGAATACTCATGAGTTAACATGACACGAACCCGATATGCAAATACGAATTGCCACCCCTACTATTACCCATGTCAAACATGGGTATATGGCCAAAATTGCGTTGCCCATACAACCTAATTTGATGATCAATGCACAGAGATGATAGTACAATCTCTGCCTACACCAAAAACTAATTGATGTCTTGGTCTGATGATAAAGAACTATCATCAGGAGCGAACGTCATAGGTTGAAATTCTCTCCCAAAAAAAAAAAAAAAAAAAAAAAAAACAGTACAAAAAGGCAATTGGAACATCATTCTATTTCATTCTTGGGCAAAATGAGTTCGCTTATATTTTAGAAGTAGCACCCTAATATCGAATTAATATCATATAAATTTTTTGTGAAGTCATTTTCTGAGTACTTGCGGTAATAATTAGTTTCTATATCAATAATAGGCAGCTAACTGGAATCAGTCGCGTTGTGCAGATTGCAACAGTTAGCCTCTTTTCGTTCATTTGTTAGATATACATCATTATCATTCACAGCGTCCTCTCAATGAAGGTCAATCAGAAACCACATAATATATTCAAACTAGAAATTGGAAAAATATCCGTATATATGAAAACACGAGTCAATATTTGCCTTCTAGAATCAAATAAATTCCTATCCAATCAAATAAAAATAAAAATAAAAATAAATTTTTTAGTTATTAATAACTTTAGAATAATTTTTTAGTTTAATATTTTGAGTTTTGTGAAGAAAAAAAAAACCCATTCATTTAGGTGTCATTTCTAGTTGATTTAAAACATTTTAGTTGTTAATAGTTGGCAAGATATTTTTTTAGTTGGCTATAACTAAAAATATTTAGTCATCAACTTTTCAATTAGACTATCAATATTACCTCATGTATTTAAAATTAAAATGTAAGAGGATTAAGAAAATAATAATTAAAAAATATATTTTATTGATCTTAAATTCAAATTCAAATCCAAATTTAGGTATTCATACAATGAAATTTCAAATGATGAATTTCAAATCTTTCATTGTTTAAAAAGACCCAAATAAAGAATTTTAAAATCAAGAGATTTCAAATCAAAGCATTTTAAATCAATGGATATCAAATTCAAATCCAAATCCAAATATTACCATCCAAACATATTGGAAGTTGGAAGTTGAATTTAATGGTTTGTTGTCGATTTCCTGGCCGCTTATTTATCTCTTATGTAAATTCCACTGACCGCAATTTAGGTTTGCAAGTTGGAATATTATTTTGTGGTTGTAATGCAGTGACTCTGCCCATTTATAAAGTCCAAGTAAACGAAGGAACAAAATCGGAAGGATAGGAAACATATCTTGTCTAGCTGTACTTTTCTTGCAAGGCCATGTATGTATGTGTATATATATATATATATATTGCTTTGTTGAACCGTAAAAGACACCCAAAAATTAAATGGCTGTGAAATTTGTAATGAGAATTACTTTCTTACTTCTGCTGGCAGTGGCATATGGATTCGCAGAAGGAGCATCACTTATGGCAAAACCCAATTGTCCTGATAGCTGTGGAAATGTTTCGATTCCATATCCGTTTGGAATCGGAGGAGATTGCTTCTTGCACCAGTCGTTTGAAATTTTTTGCAATGGAAGTGGAGTCGGAGCTGCTGCTATAGCATTCTTACCCAGCTTTCCCGTGGAGGTACTGGAAATCAGAATTACTGATCCTTATAATACTGATGATTCTGCTTCTGAGCCCGGACTCATTCGAGTCAAGATGCCTATTATTTCTTCGAACTGCACAAATAAGAGTTCGGTGGCGGGAAGTGGTGGTGTTGTGGACATCTCCGGAACTCCTTTTTTCTTCTCGTCATATTGGAATAAATTCGTTTCAGTTGGTTGCAACATCAAGGCCACAATGGCTGGTCTTGATTCTATGGTGTTTGGTGGTTGCAAGACGGATTGCAATAATCAAACGCTGAGAGGTAAATGCACAGGGTTCGACTGCTGCTAGACCACAGTCCCTTCTTATGGGATTCAACGACTTAATGTTACTTTGGAGAGTACAACAAACAACATGAATACTTGCAAACATGCCTTCCTAGCAGAGACACGGTGGTTGGAATCAAATGAAACAGATCCCTCTAACGATGTGCAGTATTTGGAATACGTTCCTGTGGCGCTGGTGTGGACAATACCTAACTCTACTTCCATCATAAATTTAACTAGCACCGAGGCACGTAGAAGGAATATGTATCTGGATTATACGAGTGACGGGGCCACGTATTATTATTGCCGTACTGGATACGAAGGAAGTCCTTATCTTAACATGAGATGTCAAGGTAAACTTCTATTACCAACACCTTCGATTTTCCCCAACTTTTTACAATACATGCCTAATTTTGACTCTATATAGATTATTCTAGATTAATTTAAGTGTATATGTGTGAAAAGCTTTTTCTTTGAAACTTAAACCCTGACTTTTGTCTCTCACACTTCACAAACACTTATACTTGTAGAGTAATCAATACACCAAGAGTGCGCGGTGGTATATATAGATCTCTTGACTCTTGAGGTCTACGTTCCTATGTATACATTTTTTTTTTTTTTTCTTTTTATAGCTATAGACAGTACGTTCAGCTATATAAAGAAAAAAAAAAGATAATCAACTAGAGTGTACGCCAAAAGATAGGGCCAAAAAACTGTGGCATATTTGTGATCCATCTTTTAAATAGAGACTATCATTTTATAGAGAAAAATTCTTTTAAAAATTTTAAAAGTATGTAAAATACCACGTTATTTTAAATTATATTCAAGAATAATATATGATTTTAAATAACTTATCCTCATATACTATATTTATACTAGATGCATATATATATATATATATCAAATAATTAAAATATTGTGGATTTCTATTAACTCAATTGGTAAAATTTTTATCATCAAATAAAATATTTGGGATTTGAATTTCATCTACACTAAAAATTGATTAATGTCTTGACATGATAATAAAGAGCAATTATTACAAAGTGGATGTCATAATTTTAGTTGCAATGTTTACATATATAATTAAAATATTGTGGATTTCCATTCCTCATTCAGCATGCTAATCCTCATTCAATATACAAATTTTTGTTGCAATGTTTACTATATATTAGAAAAGATTGATCTAATTTTGTTGTTCATGAACATGCTTAAATTTGTTCAACCAGAAAATGAACTAAACTTAAATATGTAATCTAATTTGGTGATAACCTTGACCACAACTCCTATTCAAAAAATAATTAAATAAATAATCCTAAACATTACTCGGTTCATCTCAACTCGACTTTTTTACAAACACTAATTACTAACAACACAATCTTAAAATATAAAATATGTTAAATTATATCTTTAAAATTTTGTACTGTATTTCTAATGTTCCACACTTTCATTTTAAGTTAATGATTAGGTTTTTAGTCTGAAATATTTATCAAAATAACATATTTTCTAAATTTCTAACTTAAATTTATCCTAAACTAAACTATGTATTTCCCATTATATAATGATCTAATATATAATATAATAAGTATTATGTGTTCTTATTTATATCTTGTACACCTTTTCTCTTTTTCTTTTTCTTTTTTTTTTTTGGATAAATTACACCAACTTTTTTCACAATTTTACAAAATGACACTCACAAAAACATTATATGAAATAACACACCTTCTAAAGATTTTATGAGAGGGGGGTTGGACTCAATGTATCTATAGTATAACTTTAAACAATGTTAAACCATTTAATATTTTTTATTGAAAGCAAATTTTGACAGATCCACCGTTAGATTACATTATTTTCATATACTCTTATGATTGCAAAATTTTCAAAAAGGTTAAGGATGAATAACCATGTCATCAATCAAATGTTTAAAGTTCAACTTTTTGTAATTTAAAATTATACATCAAATATGAGTTTATGGATGAAAAAGTAAATAACTTCCTATTTTGTCGTGAAATTCAAAATATATGTTAAGAACATAGAGAATATGTAATCAAATAGGGTGAATTTTAAATTATTATTCCAATAACAAGAAATTAAATAGTGTGATATTACTTAAAGTTACACACGATGTAACTTAAACCCAACCTCTATGTGTGCGTTTGGATACCGCTTATTTTACTGAAAATTGAAAACAATAAAAAAATAATAATAAATTACTGTTCATGCTTGAAAGTACTGTTCATATGCCTGATTGCACTGTTTATGTCCATTGAACAGTGCAATAGGCGCTGGTTAAAAATAAAAAAATTAATAAAAATTTTTAAAAAAAAGCTGAAAACACAAATAATCTGGACGTGGACGCGCAAACCAAACCGACCCTATATATGTGTGTGTGTCATCTCATGATCAAACTCATGAGAGGGAATGTCATCTCATCTTTTGGGTAAGAATTGTTAGTGAAATCACACTTTTTAGAGGGCATGAATTAATCTTCGCATTTATACAAATCTCAAGTGGGGGGTTTTACTTCCTAAATTCTCAAGGATAATTGTTGTAATTTATCCCTTTTTTATTTCTATATTTAAACCTGTCGGTGTCTTAAGCTCTTGCTAAAATAACATTTGCGTTTTGCCACAAAGCCTGAAAAAGCTAAAGCGATTCACTTGCAATTGGCTTCGACCACCTTTTGGTTTTCTACTTTCAGCTTTTGATTGAGCCATAACATTTTTTTGTTGTTTTCTGTTTATGTTTAGAGTCTGCATATGTTTTCCCGGATGCTTAAGAACCAAGGCAATCCTTGTAATAAGGCTGTTTGAGCTTGATTAACCTCCTTGGATTTAACCCAAATCAATTTTGAAGAACGACTTGTGCTTAGTACTTTTGAAACCTCTGTTGCCAATATGAGTGAGCAACAAATTTTGCCCAAACCTCTGTTGCCTATATAAGTGAGCAAAGATATGTATGTAAACACCAAAATGCACAAAAATTTATTAATTTTCGTGTTATCTTATTCCTATCAGATATAAATGAATGCGAAGACGAAAAGCAAAAGCATCCCATTTGTTCCCCCGATTTAGAGTGTGAGAATACAGAAGGCGGTTACAATTGCAACAAGCGAAAGTCTTCATTGAAGATATCCATTCTAGGTATGTCCTATTGCTCATTAAATTTGGAAATTTGGAAAATGAATATAGTGAAAAATAATAACAAGATCTTGGTTACGTGACTAGGATATGCTATGGCATAAGGTTCATGACATTAAGAGGGACGGTACAACTGACATCTAGTGTAACTCTACGGTGTTTATAATTCTAATTTCCATTTAATTCTCTTAAAATTATTTTGTTTTTTAGTTAATGGATTTTATTGATTCTACTTTCCGAGCTAGATCGCGGATAAGAAAAAGTTATTAAAAAAAATACTATATTTCATACACGTTTAGTTTACTAAATTAAATGCAAATTTAGAAAATGAAGCACATAAAAAGTCAATTAGCTTTTAATTTCTGTTCTCTTGGCAATCTATCACTAAAAGATATAATCGTACCTCCTATAACTTGATAGTTTCAGACTATTAGCTGAATTGCATTACTCATCACTCTTCTATATTTTTCCACAGATTACAGATCTATCTAGAAATAAATTTTCTCTATAAAGTTGTACAATTTTTGAACCCCCTCAAAAAAAAAAAAAAAAAAGATTTTTGAAATTAAAAATTTTGTAAGAATTCATCAATTAGGTGTTTAAGCTCATTTAAGGCAGGACAGCCCAGGGACACGTTGAAAAGTTAGAAAAGTGACAAAATATCCCAGTCTCAGAAAGCCATTACATAATTGAGCTGTTAACTAAAAAATCAAGTACCTAATAGTAAATTCCCTTTTTCTCTAGAAATTAATTAGGAGTTAACACTTATTTAGGTTGTGGATATTGTGAGAACATATTAATGTAGAATAAAAAAAAGTTGGCAACTTTTAGCGGGAAAGATGTTTCCAAATCATTGTAATTATTTCCAAATATATTTACACTAATTCATATTTTTCTATAACCTAAATTTTTAGGCCGATGTTTCTAACCGTAAAAATAAAAAAATAAAAAAAGGTTGATGTGATATTTCTATTTTTTTGCTTGATGTATGCAGTTATTTCTCCAAGCTTTGGGGTACTGTTTCTACTCCTTGTTATTTGGAGGTTATACAAAGTGATAAAGAAAAGAAACAAAATAAAGCTCAAGCAAAAATTCTTCAAAAGGAATGGTGGTTTGTTATTACAACAACAATTATCTTCAAATGAAAACAACGTTCAGAAGGCAAAATTATTCAATTCAAAGGAGTTGGAAATTGCAACTGATCGTTTTAATGAAAATAGAATACTTGGTAAGGGTGGACAAGGTACAGTTTATAAAGGAATGTTAATTGATGGAAGAATTGTGGCAATTAAAAAGTGCAACACAGTGGATGAGGGAAATCTTGAACAATTCGTTAATGAGATTATCATTCTTTCACAAATCAATCATAGAAATGTGGTTAAACTACTCGGGTGTTGTCTTGAGACAGAAGTTCCTTTGTTAGTTTATGAATTCATTCCCAATGGCACACTATTTCAGTATCTCTATGAAGAAAATGAAGATTTTCCATCGCTAACATGGGATATGCGCTTAAGAATTGCTACAGAAATTGCGGGAGCTCTATCATACTTACACTCTGCAGCTTCACTGCCCATTTACCATCGAGACATAAAATCTTCAAACATACTCCTTGATGACAAATATAGAGCAAAAGTAGCAGATTTCGGCACTTCAAGATCAGTGGCCATTGACCAAACTCATGTAACCACACTAGTATATGGTACTTTTGGCTACTTGGATCCAGAATACTTTCAAACAAGTCAATTTACAGACAAAAGTGATGTTTATAGTTTCGGAGTGGTCCTTATTGAGCTTTTAACAGGAGAAAAACCAGTTTCTTTGACAAGATCAGCAAAAAGTCGGAATCTATCTACATATTTTGTCATTCATTAAAAGGGAACCGTCTCTTTGATATACTTGATACTCAAGTACGTAAGGTTTGTAATAAAGATGAAGTCATGGCAATTGCTAACCTTGCAAAAAGATGTTTGCACTTGAATGGAAAGAGACGACCTACCATGTTAGAGATCATGATGGAATTGGAGGGAGTTCAAAAAGTTTCTCATGTTCAACCAAATTTTGATGAACTTGAATATGTTATAAATGAAGAAATGGGGCCATGTAATGACGTTTCAATTGTAGCAAGTTCATGTTTAGAATTAGGTTCAGCTTTATCACCAGACGCTCTACCACTTTTATCCTTTAAATCGGTTTGATTAATAAACTATGTACTTATTTATTTTTGTTTCATGTTGTAAACTATTATCAAATCATATTACTAATTTTAGATTGAACCATAATACCCACATGTAAATCATAATTAATGCCTAAATTTAAAAAATAAAAAACCGAACATAAATCTGTCTCTACCTTTCAATAGCAACCATCATATAAGGATTGATAATAAAAGAAAGAAGGAAAAAAATGAAATATAATTTAGAGAATGAAATTGAAATGCTTGATTGTTTTAAAGTCACAACCTTTCGTGTTTTTTATTTTGTTAAGATTAGAAGAAAAAAAAAAAAAAAAAAAACCAATCCCTAATTTAACTCGAATACCCCAAACTAAAGCATTCTTACCCAAATTCCTTCATCAAAATCAAATTTAATCCAAACACCTAAATCGATATCAATCTGACCAAAATAACCAAATCTAAATAACAATCAATCCATAAATTTTAACAATGAGAAAAAAAAAGAAAAGAAAAAAGAAGATAGGTTATGTGCAGCATATATGTAAATCTAAATCTAAACCAATCCAACCAACAAATTCAAACCTAAATTATATTCAATTCCCAGATTTGAAAACGAAAAAGAAAAAAATAAAAATAAAAACGAAAACGAAAACAATAACTTTATCGGTTATGGGTGCACGGCCTGTCTCTCTGATGGTGGCAGATTTTTCTCTCTATGTGCTTGCAATTCCAATGGTCTAAGTCTGGCGAGGAAACGAACGGTGGTCTATCTCTGTAGTCTGTATCGCGAGTTTTTTTTTTTTTTTTCATCTCTGTATCACATGTTTTTTTGGGAGCTTTGCAAGTCATTTATGTGGAGATACACGAAGGATGGAGAATTTTCCACTAATTCAGCCTACTGGCAAGTCAAGGGGGTCACAAAAGAGGATAGTTCCTTTCAGGGGGAGTGGATTTGGAAGCTTAACATGCTACCTAAGATCATCACCTTCCTCTGGCTATGTCATCATAACAGCATCCCTGTGAGGGATGTGTTAGCTTCCAAAGGGATAAATTGCACTAATTCTTGCCCCCTGTGTAACTCACATGGTGAAACCATTGTACATGTGTTAAGGGACTGTACCTTTGTGCAGAAATTCTAGAATAGGATCTGTGTGCCATATCCCCTTCTGAATTCCTTCAATTTAGGATTAGGTGATTGGCTGAAGAGCAACTGTCTAAGCAACTTCCCTCACCATAATGCAGCACCTTGGAACATCATTTTTCCCCTGGCAATTTGGAATTTGTGGAAGCACAGGAACAGGGTCACATATGAGAAAACCCCCCTTAATCCCAATCTCCATGTTGTGAGCTTAAGCTAAGCCACTGAGTTCTTTTTCTGCATTAGCAAGATTGGCCACTGAAACACAAATCTATCATTCCTGTGAAATGGACAAAACCGCTGATGGGATGGCATAAGTTGAATACAGATGGTGCCTCACTTAGCAACCCAGGGAAATCAGGGGGAGGAGGACTAATTAGGGATAGTGAAGGAAAGTGGGTGCGAGGCTTCTCAAGATCGATTGGATTCGCTACTAGCATTGTGGCAGAAGTTTGGGCATTGAGGGATGGTCTAAAGCTGGCTTCTAGCATTGGTATCCAAAGCTTGGTTGTGGAGTTGGATGCGAAAGTGATTATGGAATTACTTAAGTCTAACAACAGTACTAACAAAACCTTTTCTTCTATTCTTGATGACTGTAGATCATTGCTGGGCAGGTTCCACCAAGTGCGTGTGGAGCATGTGTATCGGGAAGGGAATAAGGGTGCAGAAGCGCTTGCTAGAGGGGGCATTATTATGTCAGAGAATTTTGTTATTTTTGATTTCCCTCCTAGCTCTGATATTCTGTCTATTGTAAATATGGATGTATCTGATATGCACTATGGTAGAATTACGAATGCTGGCCTTGCCCCTGTAGCGAGGCAGTGATTGTGTTATATGTTGTTTTGCTGTTTGTTTTATTTCAGTTCCCTTTTAACCAAAAAAAAATTGTATTTTAACCGATTATTTTTTATATATATACAGAGAACTATCAAATAGTGTTTTAACGTGAAACAATATAATTTATCGTTTTTTAATTACACGAGCACCTCCTACATGGCAGCACCTCCTTAAAATTTATCCTTTTCTCCTACATGACAGCACCTCCTTAATTTCAGGAAAAGACTTCTGCTATTATATATAGTATATGATATGTGTAATGAGTATATTTAACTAACACATATAAACTAATAAATGAGTTTAGGCTTGAATTGTTTTATATTAAGCCTAATAGCTCACGAGCTTGTTCATGAACAATTTTTTTTTTGCTTGGGCTCGGTTTATTTATTACACGAGCCTAAAACGAAGGCTCAAGCTTGGGTTATTTATAAACAAACAAACATGAACGAGTTTTTTATTGAGCTGAGTTCGAGTTGTTCATGATCGGCTTAGTTCATTTACAGCCCTATGTGTACGACTGTCATCAAAAGATTTTAGTTTCTGACAAAGACTACACTAGAGGTGAGTGAGTCCTGAAGGTCTAGTTGAATCCACCCAACATCAACCTGCATCTGTTGCTTCTAATCGAATTTGAAAGTTCAAATAGTGTATAAAACACTATGAACGTTTAGACCCCCAATTTACAAATGACCAATTCAAGCTTATTATCAAACAATATATGTGCGGAACATGAACATAAGCTAAAACAGAATTAATAAATAATCTTAACCAAATAAAATCACATCCACAGCAGAAATCAAATGGCAAAGATTAAGGGAAGAGAGATGCAAACACAAGGACAACACAGCGATATGTTATCGAAGAGGAAACCGAAATCCTCGGCGTAAAACCTCTCCGCCGCCCTCCAAGCGGTCAATAATCCACCAAAGAATCAAGTTGGGATACATGAACAGCAGAAGACCCTCCAAGTCTAATCTACCCAGTGTACCTAAGCCTTCCAAGCTTCGACTCCAACGAGGTTACGCCGAGCCTATTTCTTCTTTAGCTTACTGGATTTCGCTATAGCCCATAGCATCAACCAATAACCATTGGTTCCTTCCTAAATACTTCCCAAAGCACCAAAAATCCTTCTCACTGATATGGGTATGGTGAGAAAAGGATTTGGCTAAGAACCTCTCAAGGATGTAACAATGGAGAGGGTGGGAGTAGAGGAATTTGAAGAGTCTCTATGTAAAGATTATGGATGAGTCAATCTTGTTTTTCTCTGGGGTTTCTCTCTCAAAATTCTCTCTAGAAGCTCTCTACATTTCGTGGGTATAAGGATCTATATATAGTAGGGTGTGTTAGAATGCGAAGAGTCAGTTTTTCCCAAACAGGGTGTCTTGGCGACTTGGCAGCCGCGAGCCACCCACGAGATCCAGTCGCGAGACTCTGCATTTTGCACACTTCTGAGCTTTTCTTCACTCTCTCACACACTACTCTTACATGATTCCCACCTAATTACAGGGTTTCTAAGTGCTGAATTATAAGAAAATTGGCACGGAATAAAGCCAACAAAATGGTTGATTAAATTCAACCTTACAAAATCAACTCAAATTTGCTTCTCGTTTGCTCCTTGAACTTTTAAGGTTGGTAACTCTCAAGTCCTCTCTCCTCATTTGGATTTGAAGGTGGGTTTTGATATTTAGAAATTTAGATCTAAGGTTTTGGATTTGATTGTGGTTGATTTGTTATGTGGGTAATGAATTTTAATCCTTGGAAGTTCTAAATTTCTCTCTCTCTCTCAACGGTGTCCACCGTCTACCGCACCGATGGAAGCCAATACCATGTTGCCAGAAAACTGATCCAACAATGCGACAATAGTTTACATTTTTAGGAAAACAACGTCAGCAGTGCAGCCCAAAAAACCCTTTCAAAATTGGTGACACCAACTAATGAACACCCTAATTATAAGCTAACTATTGCTTATTAGAAGGCGATATCTCTTATTTCCGTTGCATTGGTCTTGTATCTTTTCATTTAACTACATATGTTATGGTTGAATTGTCATTAAAAAATAAATAAATAAAGGTCAATGATTGTAAATTAGGGGAAACTAGTCGCGAACCCACATGTTGTGCGTGATAATCATTTTAATGGTGGTTTTATTATTATTATTTTTTTTAACAATTTAAACTAATTTAACAAAACATAATGTATTTCATAATCATAATTTTATTTATTTTAGAAACAATTATAAATATAATATAAGAACAATCATAGATCATAAATATAAATTTTGTCGTACCAAAATGAAAACAATATAATTTTTCTCAGAAATTCAAAAGGCAAGTTAACGAAAATATTCATATTTTAATAAAATTTATTTATAATATTTTGTGAATCATTAAAAAGAATATAAAATTTGGAAATTATTTTTTTAGTTTTAAACAAACTTTCTCAAACCTTATTTTTTCTGCCTACAATCCAAAACACCTAAAAACCTAACTAAGAAAATTAATAAACTTAACAATGATTAATGGGACCAATTAGGAAAAAAATTTGTTGTTGATAATCTATTAAAGTTATTTTCTTTGCAGAAATTGTAATTTCATCAATCCAAAACTTATTATCAAATAAACAATTATTAGTAAAATCTAAGAATTAAATTTCCATATATGCATTGTTATAAAATAATAATAACAATTAAAGTAAAATTGCAAAAGCTAAAATTTGTCACCCATCTGATTATTTTCATTTGGCTAACCTTTACTTTTCTCTAAATAAATGGCATTATAGGGTACTTCTAATACAACTATTAAGAGTACTTTGTCCACCACAAAGAATTAAAAAATAAACAAAAATTAGTAAAGTCTCATAGCTTAACATCTAAATTGAGCACCATAAAAAATCATGATATGTAATAGAATAAATACCAAATTACAATAAATACCAAATTATCCAAATCATGCTATGTAATAGAATAATATTATATTTTTATATGCTATATTTTAATTCTTTATAACGCAATAGGATAAAATTTAACAATAAAAAAGAACAAAAAAAAACCAATTTAAAAACTAAACTAAATTGTATTAACCTAAAGTAGATTTTTAAAGAATATAAAAAATTATCAACCTAAAGCAGAGATAAAAGAAAAATAAAAAAAAATCCACCAAAAAATTTTGAGAGAGAGAGAGAGAGACAGATAGAGAGACAGAGACAACTTTTTTTTGTGAGGGAAAACTATGCATAGAATGGAAGAGATAGTGACAAATTTATAGTAAGAGGGTGTGTATAAAAAGAGACAAAAATAAAAGAATATGAAGGGAAAAAGGAAGAATGGTATTAATATAGAGGGTAATGGGGAGATGAAAATGTAAGGGAGGGGGAAAGATTGGAGAAGTATAAATATTAAAAAACTAAATGTTAAAAAAAAATTATAGGAAAATTGAAAAGAAAATAGATAATGACGTGGACGCTGATATGGCTCAACTGGAGCATAGCAACAATAAATGCTATGCTTCAACTTAGATATATATATATATATATATCTGTGTGTGTGGAACGAAAAACAACAATTTAAAAACTAAACTAAATTGTATTAACCTAAAGTAGAGTTTTAAAGAATATAAAAAATTATCAACCTAAAGCAGAGATAAAAGAAAAAAAAAAATCCACCAAAAAATTTTGAGAGAGAGAGAGAGAGAGAGAGACAAACTTTTTTTTGTGAGGGAAAACTATGCATAGAATGGAAGAGATAGTGACAAATTTATAGTAAGAGTGTGTGTATAAAAAGAGACAAAAATAAAAGAATATGAAGGGAAAGAGGAAGAATGGGGAGATGAAAATGTAAGGGAGGGAGAAAGATTGAAGAAGTGTAAATATTAAAAAACTAAATGTTAAAAAAAATTATAGGAAAATTGAAAATAAAATAGATAATGACATGGACGCTGATGTGGCTCAACTGAAGCGTAGCAACAATAAATGCTACGCTTCAACTTAGATATATATATATATATATATCTGTCTGTGTGTGTGCAACAAAAAAACAACAATTTAAAAACTAAACTAAATTGTATTAACCTAAAGTAAAGTTTTAAAGAATATAAAAAATTATCAACCTAAAGCAGAGATAAAAGAAAAATAAAAAAAAAATCCACCAAAAAATTTTGAGAGAGAGAGGGAGAGAGACAACCTTTTTTTTTGTGAGGGAAAACTATGCATAGAATGGAAGAGATAGTGACAAATTTATAGTAAGAGGGTGTGTATAAAAAGAGACAAAAATAAAAGAATATGAAGGGAAAGAGGAAGAATGGGGAGATGAAAATGTAAGAGAGGGAGAAAGATTGGAGAATTGTGTAAATATTAAAAAACTAAATGTTAAAAAAAATTATAGGAAAATTGAAACGAAAATAGATAATGACGTGGACGCTAATGTGATTCAACTGGAGCGTAGCAACAATAAATGCTATGCTTCAACTTAGATATATATATATATGTCTGTCTGTCTGTGTGTGTGTGAAATTGAGGCTTAAATACAAGTTCCGGTTGCTAAATTGATTATGTACTTTTTTAAATTAAAAAAAAAAAAAATGCTTTCACGTCATTAATAATTGACAACTTTTGCTTCATTAGCCATGTACAGAAAGAAATTAATAGAATTAGACAGAATGACAACTAAAGCCAAAATTTTATACTGTCTAAACACTACAAGAAATCTGTACTATTGCGGCGGGTGCAAAAACTACCGCTATATGTCGCATATTGCGGCGTTTTTTTGGATCACCGCTGTACATTGGATCTATTGCGGCATTTTTTCGGACCGCCGCAGTAGTTCTAATCTTTTGCGGCACACTACAGCTGTGGTACATAGAACCACCGCAATATATGTGTTTTAGCGGCGTTTACATAGATATAGGGGCGCTTCATAGAACCTACCACAATAAATATAACATTTGTGGGGATACTATAGCGGCGGTATCGAAAACCGCCGCAATATGTAAGTTTTAGCAGCACTTTTCCTTAGTTATAGCGGCGGGTTGGACCACCGCAATAGACCTTTAAATTTCCCTCTTCCCCCAAAATTTTCCTCTGTTTTATTTTTGCCTTCCCACTTAGGTTTTCATTGAGCGCCGTTAGCCCCAAAATTTCCCTCACTCTCGCAAAATCTCTTCAGCTCCATTTGCCCCCAAATATCACTCTAACAAAACCAAGCTTCGTTTTCTCTCCAACACCCCTTCATTTTCTCTCCCTCTCGGACCATTCTCAACCCGCCTCATTCCCTAGGGTTCCATCTCCATCTCCCTCTCAAGCTTCTCTGCTCGTGCGAATCCAAACGTACTCTCCCTCTCTCTCTGATTCAACCATTTTTGTTGCCTTTGATTTATGATTATGCATGTGAATATATCAGTTACTACTCCCTGTATGGTTTCCGAGAAAATAAGAAAAGAAAGAGAAACTTGTAGATCATACATTTCTCTATTGCTATTAAACCTTTGATTAAAAAAATTCTTAGTTGTAATCTTTTCTATCTTTTGTTCTTTCTTGCTGTATAATCGTGTGTCATTAGGTACAACCCATGCCAACCCAAATTAATAATATTAATTTGGTTAGTTTTGAAATATTGCATTTTGGGTTTGTTTGGTTATAGAGAAAATGTGGGAAAGGAAAAGATATATTGGTGGTTCCTGGTTGACGAGGCAATGCAGAAAATGGAGAGTAATTAAGTGTTTTTTTATTAGGTGTATTGACCCTTTGTGACATATATTGTGAAATTGCAGAATCTGAGTCATGGACAAAGTTAGAGTCAGCCTCTTCTTCTTTAGGTATGCATCTATCTTCTTCTTCTTGGTGCCTTTTGAGATTTGCAATATTTTGATGCTTAAGAAAACCATGAAATCTGACTTGGTATGCCAAAATCCCAAGTACCCATTTTCTGTTATTGCCTCTACAGTTGTGAATTGTTGCAATGATCCAAAAGTTATATCTAAGTTTTTCAATTCTATGTTGAAGGTTTATTCAGATTGTAAATTGTTCGATTTAGTTTCTCAAGATTTTGATTATATGAAGAATAATGGAATTGAGATTGATGAGAGGACTTGTACTGTTCATTTGCTTGCACTTAAAAGTTGTGATCTTTTGCAATTGGTTTTAGACTTCTTTTATCGAATGGTTGAATCAGGTATTTAGGTTTTTATGTATTCTTTGACAATGGTGGTGGATGGGTTGTGTTGGAGTGGAGAGGTCAAGAGGGGTAGGGAGTTAGTGGAAGAGACGATTGGTAGAGGAATTAAGCCCAATATTGTTACATTCAATGTAATGGTGAATGCTTGTGCCAAGAGATGGAATTTTGAGGAGTTGGATTTGGTTTTGCTTTTGTACAAAATGTGGTTTTCTTAATAAGTGTAATGTTAGTTGTTTTAGCTAACAGTTTTCTTCAAATCAAAACTCTGTTGTGGTTAAGTCTAAGTTCTTTTTTGTTAATGTACTTATATCTCTAAATAAATATTGGAGTAATATGACCAATTTTGTATTCCAAATCTATAAACAACATAGTAAATATGTCTTCCAACTTTTCTCCTCTTCCCAAAGTAAATGTAGAGCTAGGATTTGCATTACAAAGTCTTGTGTTTAGAATATATTGTTCACTATAATATCAACAAGTTAAGTAACATGTTTAAGTATTTTAATTTGCAACGAATTCATTGCTGTATAGGACAGTTGGATTCTGTTTTCACTTTTCAAGTCAGGAGTGTTATTAGTATGATCAATCTTGGCTAGCTAAATTTTAGTAGTTTTGTCCATTCTTAGAAAAACCATATTTGATCCTATAATTCAACCTTGATTGCTGTATTATTATAGAACCAGATTGTTCCATTTCTTTTATATCTTTTTGCATATCTTTTTGCAAGTTTGTAGTCTCCTTTTATATTATAAAAACAAAATTGCATATATTGTATATTTGATTTAAGTAATTTCATGTTGATGGCTAACAAATGGAGGAAATGGATTTTGAATTATGGTTGCTATAGCATTTGAATTAGAAACTACTTATTAATCAGTATGGAGTTCATGATAGAGTTTTGTTGATAATGACTATATATGTGCAGAGTAGCAATATAGATACAACTAATTGCTGGCAAAGTAAGTGAAGTTGGTGAAAGAAATAAGGTACTCAGGTGATAGAGTTTTCTCTGTGTGTGTGTGTGTGTGTGTGTGTGTGTGTGTGTGTGTGTGTGTGTGTGTGTGTGTGTGTGTGTGTGATTTTCACAACAAATCATAGGTGTAAGTTGTTATTGGTTCTAATTCAAATTTATAACTAAATTACTTTTTCCCCACCCATAACAACCAATTACAACCTACCATTTAAGATTTATTGTAAAAATATTGTGAACATAGCATTTTTCTAGAAAAAAAAAAAACATATTACTAATCAATTTTCCAATTAAAAAAAATGTTACTGATCACTGCCCTATATATTGAAAGATGGACACCATTGAGAACTCACCAAGGTCAAAAGGAACTTTTTCTAAACTTTTTTTTTTGGATTCAAACCATAGTTTTTCCAAATGAAAATGACTAATGCCATTGAGTCATAATTTCTTGACAATGATGATGCCACTGATGAGCCTGAATTCAAAAATTTAAGATTCAATTATATCACCAAACTTGACCGCCCATAACACCTTCCTACTAACTTCCATCATTAACGCGTATAGTATACATTAAAAACGACCCCTAAAGCGTAGGAAGTGCCTTCCTTGTCATGGGTGTTCCCATTTTCCATGCTTTTCTGTTTTCCATTATGCCATAATATTCTCGACCCTGGCAAGCACAAGGAAACTAACCTCGAGACTTAACTCAAACATGCATCTCACGCTGCCCTTGAATGTAATTATCTATGGCCTATAAGTCTACCTCTCCATTCGGTGGACATTAATTAATCCATGAGTAATTCTAGTACTATGAACTAAGTCACAACTTTTGTCACAACTATTTTACGAAAAAGACTGTGACTGACTCACAGTTAGACATGTGAATGATTGTGACAAAAATTATAGTTTAGTTTGTGATACTAAATTTTTTGTAAATTCATATATATATATATATATATATATATGGAAGATTAAAGGCTACTCAACTTTTCTAATATACAAATAGAGTAATTATGCCAACAAATAATATTACATGTTGAGTAAACATCTCATACTTTAGTCTTTAACAGCAAGTAGTATTTTTTTAAGGAAAACAAAGAATAATTATTCAAATTTTTAACTAATTGATTTTTTTTTTTTTTTTATATATTACAAATCACATGTATTTGTACAATTGATGGATCTTGAATTTTGATCAAATTATGAATTTTAGTCAAGCCCATGAATCAAAGTCACTTTAAAAATTGAAATATGTTTGGGTCATACGTTAATAGATGCACTTAAGACAATAATTAATAAACCATTTAAGGAAAGCTTTTATATCACTTTTATAAGAAATTGAAAAAACTGTTAAAATACTAATTACTTTTTTTTTCTTTTCTCATACAAATTTTTTAAAAATAGTTCATTAACAAGTGTCTTTAGGATATTCGTTAACTTTTTTTAATATATATTTTTTAAATATTAAATATTTTTAATACACAAAAAAATGTATATATTGTAATATTTGCTCTACATCATTGTATTGTACAAGGGCAAAGTGAGAACGCTGTAAAGTCCACAGTACTAAATACAATCTAGATCCCAAGCTCCGAACCATGGAAAGCCCTTTTACACGAAACATGGACTTTTGTATTCTTTTGAGGATATTAAAAAGTTAAACCCCATTCTTAGGGAGTGTTGAGTAGATTAGTTCAAACACATTTTTATATATTTTAAACAACCTTACATATATTTTAACATACTTTTTCATTTACATGTATATCAAAAATACCTAAATAACTTACTCAAACTAACCCACCAAATAGGCACTTAATTTTTATTTTTTGATATAAGATATAATTTCTACTCTAACTAATTTAAGAGTATATATGTGTGAAGCTTCCTCCTAAAGATTTGAACTCAATTCTTGCCTCCAATACCTCACAAGCATTTATACTTGTGGAATGACCACAACTATAAGGTGCGCGGTGGTAGGCACTTAATTTCTTAGGCATACGCGTCTCAATCCCCTATTTTAAGACCATGATGCACCTCTCCCACTCACTCATCTTGAAAACCAAAACAAAAACCACATAGAAAGAAAAAAAAAACACACCCAATAAACCAAAACTCACATACCTTCAAGACCCAACCCCACAACAACAACAAAAATGATAGAAGAAAGACAAGCTGGTGCACCCCATGGTGTCTTACTAGCTGTAGTTGTGGCCATGATACTAGCTGTGCCACTCCTTGTTGGTGACCAAGGTGAGGCCATCACTGGAGCCATTTCTGAGCTCTTGAGCCCAGTTGGGCTTCTTCTCCTCCCAATAATCCTCCTCCTCACAATCCAGTTCCTCTCCTCCGATCGTGGCTCCTTCATCTCTGGAATCTTCTCAACTGGTGAGCCTGACACAATCCATAGGGTCAGTGGGTCACCCTTTGGGGTTGCACTAGTTTTGGTCCTCATTTTGTTTCTCTTGTACAATCGCTTCTCAATCTTTGGTGGTGGTGATGATTCCGGTGATTAAACATGGTGTATGGATCTGGGTTTAATTTTTGAGGCTGTACTTTCTTTTGGTTTTTTTTTTTAATTTTGTTGTATACGGTATAATAGGTACGTAGATATTTTTACTTTTTGTTTTTTTTGTTTTAATTTAAATTATATGTATGAACATGGATATGGGGTGGTTTGTAATTTTAGGTAGATTTATCATGTATTATTCTGATCATTGAGAAATTTATGTAGTGTTACAAATTACCCATGATGAATTTGTTATGTTAATTATTATGTTTATTATGTTCCTCAAAAAAAAAATTATTATGTTTATTATGAGTGAAGGGCATTACTGTCTTGTTAATTTGAATTTTTACATAAAGTTACGTACAGGGCTGAGTGTGAAATGACATGTGGTGGTCAGCGGAGCCACTGTCGGTGCTGGTGGCGCAGTGGTCGCTGTGACTCTCTCTCTGTTTCTCATTGCTTTTTGTCGTTTATTGACGCTCCTTTACCGCTTTTGTTGGTTTTTCGCTCACGCTTGCACGTGGCCCCACCTTATTTTGCTGAATTTTGATATAAATAATAATTAAATAGGTAATTTTTACCAAAAAAAAAAAAAAAATTAAATAGGTAATCAGTCCACCAAAACAAAACTACTCTAATATAGAAATATATATATATATATATAAAATCATTTACTTTTTTAAAAAATAAATAATTAAATAGTTGTAGTAGTTTTGATATTGATCTTTGGGTTTAGGGTTTAGGAGAAAAGGGTCATGGGTGGTCGATTTGAAGGGCGAAATAGTTGTTGTAGTTAGTACAAAAGTGGGTGAGGGAAAACAGTGAGAAATAGCGGCCACTCAATGCCAGAAATAATGTCACCGTACTAGTGTAGACTGTGAGAATTTATAACCTGTAAGGGGAGTGGGACCTACCAGTTTTGAGACACAGGTAACATATACCGTTGCAGCAGGGTGTATTTTTTCATACTGTGGAGTGAATACTAAAATTAAAATTTGATAATAAATGTCGTTAGTGTCGTGTTAATAACAATGAAAATAAATTTATTAATTATTTATGTTTTATATGTAAAGTTAATACAATTTATAAAAAAACGTATTCAAACTTCTTTGTCCTAAAATCATATTACCGCTCAAAACAATCCTAAACAAAATTTTACTTTTTTTTCCCCCTTCCTGCGTTCTGTTTTAACTTGATTGAAGAAGGTTTTACTATAAAAAATAACAATAAAACTAAGAATGTCAAATTAATAAATTTTCAAAACTGTTATTATAATTTGTAGTGATTGGAATATGAGAAAAAAAAAACACTAACAATAAAATAAGGTGAAAACAATGTTGTTACCTTTCAAAAATAATCAATATTGACTCGTTAATGTAATGGACATTGTGGAAAATAATAAGTCTAAGATGTTAAGGCCACTATATTAATTATTAAGGTGACGTGGGTTCCAGTTAGTTCAGCTGGTAAAGTCTCTGATGGTTGTATAAGAGATTTGAGGTTCAATCCCCGCCTACACCCAAAATTGATTGATGTTTTAGTCTGATGATAAAGAGCTATTATCAAGAGCGGACGCTATAAGTTGAAACTCTCTAAAAAAAAAAAAAAAAAATTTATTAAGGTGACAAATTGTGTACAAAAAAATGATATAAAATATGATGTTGTATTAATTATAATTTGTTGCTATTCCTCTTCACTTGCCAAAAATTGTGTTTTTAGTATCAATAACCCATGTACTCAATTTTATAACATGTTATAAGGTGTTAAAATATAATTAGAGCAACATAACTTTTACATGAATATATCATTGACAGATACTATTTTTATTTTTTATCATGTATTAACATCTAAGTTTTTTTTTTTTGCCCTTTTGAATATACATCACTGTAAGTTTCTTTAAAAAATCTTCTTCCCTCTCCCTGTGTGTGTGTTAAAAATACTTAGTATTTTTTTTTTTTTTTTGTGAGATTAAGTGAATACTTATAATTAAGGGCAAATTACAATTTACCCACCTGTGGTTTACCCGAAATTTTAGTTACCTACCTGCAATTTGAAATTCGACACTTTACTCACTTGAAGATCCCATGATGTAAGTGTTTTTGGAAGAGAAAGACATAAAAATGAAGTGGAATTACATATTAAGCCCTGTTTTTAACAAAAGTGAGTTACAGAACTCTAACTAAGCTAATCTCAGATGGGTAAAGTGTCAAATTTCAAATCACAAGTAGGTAATTTTTAATTACTCTATAATTAATAGCTTAATTGTTTTAGCATTGATGTGTGAAAAAATATAGGAAAAATGTTCCTCCTCTTTTAGCTGTATCATGCCATGTCATCAGTGGTGAGGAAAGAGGTGTTTTTTTTTTTTTTTTTCAAAAGAGGGAAAAATCATCCTTTTGGTTTTCTGAAGAGGGAAGAGGCAGGGTCGCTAGTCAATCCAATTTCTCTATTCATCCGAGAAAAAAAAAATGTTGCTGTTAAAATGGGATCTGCAGAGATTTGATTTTTTTTTTTTTTAGTTGGTTAGCAAAGCAGAGATTTGCAGCCTGTTTGGTAGTTCAATTCTAACACATATTTTTACATTTTAAACAATATTATACACTTTTTTACACACTTTTTTACCCACATATATATCAAAAACACTCAAACAACATTACTCAAACTCTCCTTCTAAACCAGCTCTAGATTCTTTGGGGAGTAAAATGACAAAAGTGAAAGATGTCAAGGTGGGAGCAGTTCTGAGTTCTGACTCCTGAAATAAACTGAAGCACTCCTCACGAGGCATGAGCATGACTCATATTTCCATGGCTTCACATGATTAAAATATGAAAAATATATCACCCCTGTGTCCTGACCCTTCACATGACAATATGACATCAGTGATCAGTCTCTCTTCTCTTGCATCTGGCATTCGCGTGTCATTTGGAGGTTGATATACTAACTCACAAGTAATTCTTACATGCTTCGAGAGCAATGCTCCCTCCTCTCACATGAGGGGTGGGTCTCATAGTGGGACCCACATGTAGGGCTCACCCCTCATGTGAGAGGAGGGAGTATTGCTCCCGGAGCACCTAAGTTTTTTCCCTAACTCACACTAGGCTTTTGTTTGGTAGGGCGGACAAGTGTACAAGTTTTAGAATTCAAAATATAAATATTAAGAGCATTTTCATAAAACGTGGTAAACAAATGTCATTTTAACATGTCAAAAAGACTACTTTATTATTTTAACAAATCATTTTACAATTTATCCTTCATCACATTTTCTATTCTTCAATTCTATACATTAAAATAATATATACAAATATTAAAATAACATTAAAAAAACCAACCATATAAATGTATTCCCACTGTCACTCCCACCCCGACCACAGTCCACTGCTGATACAAACCCACCATCACATCCCACCATTGTTACAAACCCATCACCACCAACCAAAATTAACCAACCAACAACAATCAAAATCAACTAATTACTATTATAAACATTGCCACAAGCACCAAGAGAAAGAGAGAGAGAGAGAGAAAGAGAGATCGGCAAGGTGGAGAGAGGAGACGTTGGCGGCTCCAGGCGAGATCGACAGCTCTAGGCAGCGGCTTGAGGTGGCTTTAGGCGAGATCAGCTTCAAGCGGCTTGAGGATGAGAGAGGAAGAGAATGAGAGTGAAGAGGGAGAGAGGAAGGCAGACAGGAGAGAGAGCTATAGAGGTATGAGAGGAGAGAGGAGAGAGGAGAGAGGGAAGAGTTGAAAAAAAAAAGGAAAAAAAAAATCCCACATTTGTCTGGACCTATCGGCAAATAAAAAAAATAATAAAAGTTTTGCAATTTGTGAACAGTACGCTTCCAAATTTGAGAGTGTATTGTTCTTCCATGCCAAAATATTTTGGCATTTAAAACACCTGATATGAATGATTTTTTGGTGTTTGGTGTGTCAAATGCCAAATATTTGGCATTTGGCACACCAAACACCCAAAACCATCCCTCATTAGCTCTTCCAAATCTCAAAAAATTTGAGACATAGCTACAGTACTGTCTTAAATATGAGACGGTATGGACATCAATGCCAAACACTGTTTGGCTTATTTAATTCGTTTTTTCTCTCTCCTCCTATCAGTTGTCTCTCTCCGTCTCTCTCTAAAAAAAAATGTCTCTCTCCGTTTGCAACATCTCTCGCTCTCTCTGTCTGGCATTCTCATCTCCCTCACCTTGCCGATCTCGCCACGCCGATCTCGCCATGCCGATCTCGCCACGCCTATCTCGCCACATCGAGAGACAGAGACCGCCCAGGCTCGCCACTGATCACTGACCCACTTTGCGACGAAGAGGAACTCCAGTGTGATAGACATGGTGGCCGGAAGTGAAAACTTCCATCAGCGACGGCGACAGAGGCTATTTGGGATGTGGGTTTGTTTGATTTGGTGGATGTAGGTTTGTGCCGGTGGTGGATGTGGGTTTGTAACGGTGGTGGGTTTGGGATGTGGGTTTGTTTGGTTTGGTGGATGTGGTTTTGTGCCGATCTCTCTGGTTGTGTTTTTTTTTTTTTTTTTGAGGTGGCATTGGTGGATATGGTGAGTTTGTGCTGGTGGTGGCCGTCGGTGTTGTTGCAGCAGTAGTTATTGGTGGCCGTTGTTGCGGTAGTGGTGGTGGCCGTTGTTGTTGTTGATGATGATGATAGTGATAGGGATAGGGAGGAGGTAATATATTATTTTAATGTGTAGTAGATATTATTTTAATGTATAGAATTATAGTATAGAACATTTGATAAATTGTATATTGTAAAATAATGTGCTAAAATGATAAAGTAGATTTTTGGTGTGTCAAAATGGCATTTTTTATGAGAGAGCTGATGAGAATGCTCTAAGAGATAAAAATACATAAAAAAAGAAAAAAAAAATAAGAAACTTGAAGAGAAGGGAATGTTTAATTAATTCATAAAATTAGTTTTTTATTTTTTTTATTTTTTTATGTTCTCATAATTAAATATTAATTTCTAATTTACAAAGATAAAATAATAAACTAATTTTTAAATATTTTATTTCTTTTCCGTTATTTCTTTTCTTCTCATTTTTTTTACCTCTAAACACACATAGGAAAACATTTTATCCCCTCCTCTCTTTTTGTTTTCTTCTTTTTCACTTTCATCGTTCTTTTCTTTTCTGTTCTCTCTCCTCTAGTGTTAATAAAATGAGTTTACTAGGGGGATCGAGATTGGTGTAATATACGGTATCGTATTAGAGCAATTGAATTCCAAATTAACTTTTTTCTTCTATCAATTTGATTAAATACAAAAAAGTTAACAAAGTATTTAAAGCCTTTTCTTCTTCTTCCATTAAAATCTCAATCCAGCCATCGAAAAAATCACAATTCCTTTACCATTTAGTTTACTTTAGGATCTGTTTGAGATCTGCTTACTTTACTGAAATTGAAAACTTTTGACTGAAAGTACTGTAAATAAATGTAAAAGTTAGATGAAATAGTACAAGGAGACTTATAAATAGTACCAAAAAGTGCAGTGAAGCCCATAAATAGTAGCAAAAAAAAGCTGAATAGTAAAATAAGTTGGCAAAATTAATCATGCCAAACAGACACTTTTAGTCCCCCTACAATACAACAACAAAATGATTCGATGCTTTTTTGGATAAATTTTACGTGCCTCTAGACTTTTTGAAACAGAGTATGAAACCAAGTAAACAAAAATGGAAAAGTCTGGATCTTAAGGGTAAGGAAAAGGAAAAGAAAATATTTTCCTTTGTAGACTTAATTGTTTTGATTCGAAAAGTGTTTTTTTTATAGGTAAGAATAAAAACTTATGATATCTACTTTATAATGATTGTTCTTTACTATTAAATCAAGACAAAATCTTCTCCCATTTCTCCGTGTGTGTGTCAAAAATATTTAGTATTTAAAAAAAAAAAAATTAAATCAAGACAAAAAAAAAAAAAGAAAAGAAAAAAAAAGAAGACACCAGTATGTTTTTCTTGGTCTAAACAAGATTCAAACTCAAGTATTTCATTTAATCATACGAGACATTACCAATTATGATAATTAAAATTCATATTTGTTTTCACTCTCTTTCAAGTATCTTTTTAATCACATGTTAAAATTTACCGTAGATGTTATCATGTGAGTAAGAGTTATGTGGAATCAATAATTATCAGTCTAAAAATAAGATTTTTTATTGATTTGAAGACCCAAATAATGACTTGCAAGGTAACATAGGTTATATTTTGTGTCTCTAAGTTTCTTGTATCTTGTTGCGCTAAGACAAACTTCTTGAAAAGTGATCAATTGTCAAAAAAATAAGGAACATCCAACTAATATGCATAAAGTCCATAGAAGTCAAACTAATTAAGAGTGTATAGCTTACAATCTCATAGATGATTAGTAAATGTGATTACTTTCAAGGCATGTTGGGCTATACTCTCTCTTAAGATTATTTATATATATATATATATTTATATATATTTATGAGCATCTCTTAAGATTATCTTTTTTGGTCTACTAGAGGTCAATTGTACATATGGACACAATAAAGGATAGTACCCTTCCTTTCCTCAAAAGCTTCAATTCAATCCCTAATAAACTGTTAAAGATATGTTGGACTTATGGGATACACAATAAGAAATGATCATCTCCCTTACCTTAAGCTTAAACCCTTGTTTCTCAAAAAAAAAAAAAAGCTTAAACCCTTCATTTTTTAGTGTAGGCAAGATTTGATCCTTATCACCTTTGTTAAAGATAAGTTGACACAACTGACAAATACTACATGTTTTAAGAGTTGTAACTTAAATAGTTAGACATATACTATCTGTTTTAAGAGTTTTTAACTTAAATAGTTAAACCATTTAGCCCAAAAAAGAAAAAGAAAACTTAAATAGTTAAACCAAGTCGAAGAAACTTAGGGTCAATCCTGTATTGTCAAACTCAGTTCATGGGCCTCAGCTTAATTACCCAGCCTCTCTCCATGAAAGTTCTTGTGATGAGCATATACTGCGATGAATTATGGTTTCCATGTCATTCTTTTCACGTGTGCATCTTCTGTATAGCAAACTAACGCGCTCCGTTTGTTTCGATGTAAAATATTTTTTAATTTTATGGTATTTGTTTTGCAGTAAAATATTTGATCAAAAGTAAAATATTTTCAGTCAACCAAATCAACCTAAGCAATGTAAAATATTTTACACTTAAAATTTTTGGTAAAAGATTTTACATTTGCTAACTCCCTCACACCTCATACTTATCACTCCTTTACTTTCACGCTCAAACTCACCCTCTCAAATTTCTCTCCAAAAACCCAGCCACCACCGGTCCCCTCTCCCACCAATCACCGGCTCCATGGTCTGAGGCACCACTGGCAAGTACGAGGCACCGCCGTGTCTTAGCATTTTGCGCTTTAGCTGATTCTGGTGACATTCAATATGCCCGTGTGCTTTTTTCTCAGATTGAAAGACCCAATACTTATATGTGGAACACTATGATCAGGGGCTACTGTAAAGCCAAAATTTCCACCATGGGGTTTTCATTTTTTTGTCAAATGGCTCGAGAATGCGTCGAAATGGGCCGCCGGGGCTTCGTTTTTGCGCTCAAGGCGTGCAAGTAGTTTTGTGCAGTTTTAGAGGGGGTATTGGTTCATTGCTAGGTTTGGAAGATGGGTTTTGAATCTTTTGATTTGGATTTGGTAGTGCGAAATGGGTTGGTCCATTTTTATGCTGAACGTGGGTGTTTGGATTTGTGCGTGAAGTGTTTGATCAAAGTTTTGTGAGAGATGTGGTTACTTGGACCTCAATGATTGATGGATATGTGGTGCATAATTGTTTGGAGTAGGCATTGGAATTGTTTAATTTGATGCTAGTGAGTGATGTTGAGCCAGATGGGGTTACCATGATGGTTGTATTATTATGGAGCAACAGTCAGTGATTTATCATCTCAGCTTGGTGTAGAAAATAAAACCAATTTTGGGATTTTTGAGCATCTTATTGTATGTGGAATGATGGATGAACGTATACTTATTCTTGTGTTACACAGTAAGGTACTTGCCCAGCTTTCTGAAGACAATCTAATTTCATATTGCTACTTGCCAGCGTTTTGAATAAGAAATTAACTTCAGCTTCACTTTAGAAAGTAAATGAATTTGTTTGTTGTAAAGTGAGCAAGAACTTTTATAGATCTTGGCAGAAAGTTTGTTCAAAATTAAGTAAAAAATCAGTATTTTTTACTAGCTCTAGGGATCCCTCGTCCATCTCTACGTATTTTTTGGAAGTTAATAAAAAATGTTTTAATTTATTATTAGTTTTTTTTTTTTTTTTTTTTTTTTTTTTTTTCATTTTACTTTGTGCCAACCATTGGAAAATATTTTACACAGTATTTTCATGTACATTGTCAAACACTGTAAAATGAAAATATTTTCTTACAAATATTTTACATGTAAAATATTTTACTTTTGCAAATATTTTACATCGAAACAAACAGAGCATGAACCTTTTTTTAGATGAATCACAAAAGGGAAACTTCCTGACTTTCAAAACTTATTCATCGGCTTCTGCTTAATTACCCAGCCTCTCTCCATGAACATTCTTCTCGGGCCTCTACTGTGATGAATTATGGTTTCCATGGAGGAATCTTCTGTATAGATTCAATAGAATGCTAAACCACAAGAGTCAAGACAGAAACTTTGGATGTCAAAAAGCTCAGGAAAGCCTATGCATAGGTTTTGGGCATATATGCACACCTATAAAATGTTTATACATTAACATAATCTGAGAAAATTCACACAAAAAAAAAAAACACTTGTTTGACTTCCATTATTCTTTATAACCATTCTCAGTCTACAAGGTGTACAATTTTTATATTGCACTACTGTATCACATTTCCTGAAGAGCATAGTTTCATGACATGATAAGGGTATTGAAAATCCTCATAAATAACAATCCCGGACCACTTGGCGAACTGATTCATGACCAAACAGTGGTCTTCAAATAAAGAAGGAAATCTCAGTAACATCCATGGAATACAACCCCACGATCAGCCACATCCACCAACCATTACTATTGAGTTCAGGCTCATCATCATAAACTATCATTGAAGCTCTCTCCCAGATTTTACCAATATATCCTAATCATTAGAAAACAGATGGAAGCATTATTTCAACTGGTACATCATCATACCTACAAGCACAAACACACAGGAGATTCACCATTTGTTGACACCAGTGTAGAGAGAGATGCAACTTTTGCAGAATATTTTACCATCCAAAATGACAAGAAAATTTAACACATGCATAATGCAATCTTAAGTGACAGGAAACCATGTAACTCAAACTTGTTAAGAATTCACAATGATCCTTAATGTTTTAATTCATCAGGGTTGATATCGAGCACCAAGGAGAACAAGCTCCATGGCATAATTACTTCATTAACAACATAATTTTATTTAATAAAACTAGATCAGTTCCATGTTTAGACAATCAACAGAGACCTTAGTATCTAAATAATTTAGGTTGAGAATGGCTATTAAATATGTTATGGAGAACCACAATATTAGCCATTTTTATCTTGGATTTGATTATGCACAAATCAGTGTAGAAAGAGGCCGCCATTGCTGATAAATTAAGGTAATGGATGAAGTGAAAATGTTAATGTGAAGCACGGCATAAAATAGTGCCTATCAAGTTTTATTTATTTTCAAAAACCTATGTTTGAGTCAATAGTCATAGGTGGAAGACTGGAAGGTGTATTATGTATGACAGGAAAAAGAAAAAGAAAAAGAAAAAACTAAATAAAACAAAATTATAGGAAAGAAATCTGACTCAAGAGAACATCAATTCTAAAATAATTCTTTGTCTGTCAAGTAAATTTAGTTATGCTGTCCATATGGGAATAAATTTAGTCATGCTGTCAATATGACAGCAGAAAGCATACGTCCCCTTCGTGCAGATAATGTTGAAAAAAGTCACCACAATTTAGCAAAACCAAGACATGTATAGTCGACAACACAGAACTAATAACAATATAAGTATATAACCATCTGTCACCCAGAAAAGAGAACACTTTAGTTTACCTTCATGCTACTCCAAAGTTATGTAGCTTATCACAGTGAGGAATTGGCAGATTTCTATTCCAATGATGCCTTTGGAGCTCTATGTGACAGTAGCGGCCAAGCATATTTTTGTAATCCCTGATCACATTGTCCTCAATGTTATCTCGGGCAGGACTTCCAAGAGGATATTTATTCTCAAACGCTGATGATTTGACAAAAAATTCCACTTCATGTTTTTCAGTCATCTTAGGAATCTGGTAAGAGTAATTCTTATGCAAAGAATAGTCGGGCTCGGAAAAGGGCAGATATGCAAGCAAGAAAATTATCAGAAATGGCAATAATTGAAGGAGGATAAAAAAATTAGGTCCTCGTTGCAAATTCTCCCTCTGATGACCATCCATTCCTCTGGTCCTATAAACACGGCTTCCTCGAAACATGTCTCCCTGACCAAAAAAAGCCCTGAATATCTCATCAGGATCAATATCGTCATCAAACAAGTCATGTGCCGTTCTCCTCCTTCTCCGCCTAACATTGTATTGCTGGTTGTGCTCAAATTCCTCAACCAAACCCGTCTGATCATACTGTCTCCTTGAATCACTTTCACTTAAACACTTGAACGCCTTGCATACTTTCTTAAATGCCTCTTCAGAACCAGGAGCCTTATTCTTATCAGGATGAACTTTCAATGACAACTTCCTATATGCCCTCCTAATCTCCTCAACCGCACAATTCTTTTCCACACCAAGAATATCATAATAATCCTTATTCCTCTTAATCTGCCTAATCAATTCAACATGTTCTTCAGTATAACTGCGCTCCCCATTTAATCCCTCATCAGATTTCGCCAGACCAAACTCACTTTTATCCTCAGTGACAACTTTTTTATCCACAGAAGACACAGGAGAACCCGAATCAAGCTTCTCACACGCAGCCAAAAGCTCATCTGCTTGCAAATTCTGGTTTAAGCGTTGTGCAATCTTAATAAATTTCAGCGCACGCTCTTTATCACCAGACGCAATTGCTTCTTCAGCAATACGAACACATTTCAATGCTTCATCCTTATTACCCTCCATTGTCAAAAAACACACTTCAGTTCTAACTCCAACACCAAAATTTCAATTCCAAAACATCTAGACACAAAAATTCATAATCCCAACAAGGCGAGTCTCAAAATTCCTGCTCCAATCCAACAAAACCCAGTTCACCAAAATCGTCAAATATTCAATCCCAACAAAATTCACAGTTTAAAAGAATCAGATTTCCCAACTACATAAAAAGCTCACGATTCATATCCCAATTACCAAATCAACAAACCCAGTGCCACCAAAATCCCAAAATTCGTGTTCTGAATCAGAAATGAAGATCTGGGTTCGAATTTTAATAGGAAAGTCACCTAATTGATAAAAAAGGACACGTAAACTAGGGTTTTTGATCTAAAAGCCTAAAACAATATAGATTGATATTAAGTATACTGTATATAACATTCCTATAACACAAATTTGAACTAATAAAGTTAAGAATTTTAATTCATTGAGAGCAAAACACAATACCAGAGAGACGGCTGGAACAGAGATCGAATTCCTTTGCAAAATCACAGATAGAAAAAAAAACAAAAAAAAAGTAAGTCTTCGTTTTTGAAAGATGTGCAAAAAACGTTGTCGTTTTTAAGATAAGGGTCTGAGTGGGCTCAAATTTTTTTTTTTTGATAAGAGTGGGCTCAATTTCATTTTTGATAGTAGTGGCCCAAATTCTGAGAGTCTATGTGAAATCTTATTTATTTTGTGAGTAATTTTTAGGTAAAATTGTGCAAATTTGACACATTTTTTTAATATAAATATATATATATTTTAAAGAATCAATATACTAATTGATGTGAATACTTAGGAGTGTAATGAGATGTACAACAATTAACTTAACACGCCCACAAACACATACATTTCATGACAAACCTAAGTGTATCAGTTATTAAAAAACACAAATCTCATTGTCAACTACATAAACCCCGGATCGAGATAAATGAAAAGTAACATTTGTTTAAAAAATATAGAAAAATTTCTAAGCACACGCAACACATGTGTGAAGAGACTAGTATAGATTAAAATCAATGATAATGAGAGATTCTTTAATCATAGTTGGGTTTTAAAAAGCTTTATTAGCATGTGACATGCTCGTGCTCTTATACCTTTTTTTTTTTTTTTTTTTTTTTTATAATTTATTTTATTTCCATCTTATCAATTCATCCATTTTCAAGATTTATGTAGGATTATATGGGACACAAAATATAAACACATCCCCGCACTGGATAATAACTTCAAATGCTAGTTTGGTGAGTGACAAATACATCAATCTCAATTAAGACGAATTGTAATTTTGACATTTAAAGAAGAAGCATTTGAATACAATTGATGAGTCTATTCTTACAATTAAAAAATAATAGAAAAAAAAGTATACAATCATATTAACATTGATAAAAATTGATAATGTGGCAAGGGCTGACATTATATAGGAGTTTTTTTTTTTTGATATAAAAAGTCGTTTCACCTTCACATTTTTTGTCCTCTCTAACTTTTTTTTTTTGAAGCTAAAGACAAACTCTCTAACTTTCTCTTTCGATTTCTTTTGTGTATATCTATAAGTCGTGGAGTAAGCTTCAAGGTATAAATTGCATTCAATTGTTTCTAGTTTGGTTTTAAATTGAACGAAATATATTCTCAAAAGAAAAATTAAAAAGTATTAAAATGGTAATTTGAAATACGCGTTCATTTTTCAATAAAACAAAAAGTAAATAAAATTTTACCATGTTCCTTTTTTCTTTTTCACTTACTGCATATTTTAGTACTGGATTTGAGCTGTAAAATTTCCGAACATGTCCAAGATGGCTGGGTGAGGTTAATGCTTATTTGAAGGGTGATCCATGTAGCCCAAATTGAACAATAGATTAGGCTGGCTACAATGGGTCTCCGCATGGTATTCTAAGATAGGCTTGGGCTAGCTCGTCACCGTTTCTAGCTTGACTATTCAGGCCATATGCATCAGTGCGGCAAAATAGACCCCTCTTACTCAAAAAAGAAAAAACAATTGCAAAATTGGTAGTGAAAATTGGTTCCCACCCCAATGAGAAGAAAAAAAAAAAAAAAAAAAATGCTAGTGCCACAAAAAATATCACAATGTTTGCCTTGAGTTGTGAGTGGTGAAAATATGGATCCATGCAAAGAACCCCAACCACAATGCACATTCTCACTCTTGTACTCATCCTTAAACCCCCAAAAGTCCCTAACCCTAACCCTAATTTCTTCTCCTATGGCAGAGGTGGAGTAGTTAGATGACCCAAATGCATACCGGCTTATCGGAAGAATAGCTAGTAACGCCACGATTTACAAGCAACATAGTTGGGCAGGGATGATTCTCTAGCCATCAAAGTAATTTTAGATGCTTCACAATTAGAGTATTGGCCGAGTCAATGTGATGGAGAGGTTTCGCGACACAAAAATATTCTGACTGCCATTTGTTACATGAGATTTGAAATTAGTGATGGTTCGATTTGGGTAGTGATACTAGAGATGGTTTTTGTTATGATCTTAGTGTCCCACATTACTTAAGTATAAACTTAAACATGTGTTTATAAGCTCTTGGGCACCCTCCCTTTGCAAGCTGGTTTTCAAGGGTGAGTTCTATCCATGGGTTTGTAATAGTTTTTGTAATTCTCAAACTAATTCTCGTACTCAAATTATAGGCTATAGCTACCACCTATACTTGTATCTACTCAAGACCATTTTAATCCCGATGCAGATTTTCTCATATTCAAATTATAGGGACCAAAAGTATTCTCAAACTAATTCTCATACTCAAATTATAAGCATTAACTTAATCTCGATGCAGATTTTATTCACACTTATTTTGTAGCTGAAACTTAGAGTACTCAAATACATTGGATAGTTTAGGCTTGGAAGGTCTTTGTGTATTCTTGCACTTCAACTTATTTACTAGTGAATTATTTTTAGTTTGGAAGGCCGCCAAGAGGTTTTTATGCCAAATTTTCCAGTTTTCATCTTCGATAGCACATTATGTATTATCTTGGGTTTTCATCTTTTTTCCTAACTGCCTTTTACATTATTGCATTATTCAATTATATGTACATCCATGCACTTGTTTGGTGGTTCGGTTAATTAATTGGCTAATTATGTGTATTTTGCTTTAATTGTGTTTAGCCTAAAATTAATTAACCAAAATTAAAATTGGGGTCTAAAAGACTAAAACATCTAATAATTAGGCTAAGTGCACTTTCAAGCTTCAATTTAGAAACCACCCACTTGTGAAAGAATTACTTCACCTTTGTTCGATGTTCATGGTGGGTGGTAAAGGTGCAGATGAAGATGCTAAAGGGACTCATGGTTGATGTTATAGAACTTGGACCTCAAGAAAGGCATATTTTCATTGAGAAGCTTATCAAACACATCGAAAATGATTGTTATGTATGTAATAAATATTATACTCACATGTTAGTTATACATATTTAAATTTAGTCTTTACATGAAATCTACATATATTTCACATGATTTGTTTATAATAATTCTTTGAAATAAATATTCACATGATATGTTATATATATATATATATTTATATATATATATATATATTTATGGGTAGCAAAATTGGACACGACCTGCAAACCCAACACGATATGACACAAAATTAGCAGTTTATGGGTTGAGACTTAATGAGTTTGTGTCATATTCGGGTTGACACGACTAACCCGTGTGTGTGTGTGTGTGTGTGTGTGTGTGTGTGTGTGTGTGTGTGTGTGGTCGGTTGTTGAATTGGGGCAAGCAGGTGGCTTGCATGGAGTAATAAGGCAGTTTTAGCTGATATTGGAAGTGTTGACTGTTTTGTGTAATATTGGATGATTCTTGTTGAGTTGTTTTTATTTGATTAATTCATTTTAGGCTATTGCTAGTAATGATGTTATAGTTACCAAATGTATTGATAACTTCTCTATGCGTTTAAATTCATTTTTTTCTTAGGAACATAGCTCATTGTTTCTTAAATTAAAGTGAAATTGTGTAAATGAAATGTGTGTTAACTCTTGCTTTGTACTTTCATGAAATCACATTATAGGTATTTCTTGTAAACCACTTTATAGCAATGGATAAGAGTTGGATGAAAATTACCAATAAAAGGTCGCGAGAATATTTAGATGGAGTCCAACAATTTTTGAATTTTGCATCTAACCATGCACACCGGGATAGAACGATTTCATGTCCGTGTAGAAAATGTGTGCATACAAATTCGTGGCCTATAGATGTCCTACAGGCTCACTTAGTGTCAAAAGGGATTTGTAGGAGTTATAACCCTTGGGTTTTTAATGGGGAATCATCATCTGCACATACTTCTACTGAAATTCCTAATAGTAATGTCCAAGAAAACCCGATAGAGTATGCCGATCTTCGTAACATGGTTCCATGACATGTTCCCCATACAAGATATGGCATCTGAGCCAATGGAAGAAGTCCCTATTGTGCAACAACCCACAAAAGGTCCTGCAGAAGGTCCTGCAGAAGATGCACTTTGGTTTATGAAATTGCTTGAAGATGCTAATCAACCTTGTTGTGAAGGTTTTAAGCATTTTAGCAAATTGCCAGCCATTGTGCATTGTACCACATGAAGCGTCTTAATGGTTGGACCAATAAATCATTTACCATATTGCTGCAATTTTTTCTTGATTTTCTTCCTTCAAATGCTAAGTTGCCAAAAGATTGTTATGAGGCTAATAAGATTATTAAGGATTTGGGCTTGAGCTATAAGAAGATTCATGCTTGTCCTAAGGATTGTATTTTATATTGGGAGAATGCCAACCTTGAAACTTGTCCAAACTGTAACCGTTCAAGATGAGAAAGTAATGAGTCTAACGGTCAACAAAGTACTAATGCTTCCTCCAAGAAAAGAAAGAAAAAAGCTGCAAAAATCCTATGGTGGTTCCCCTTAAAGCTAAGATTGCAACAACTATTTATGTCTCCAGAAACAGCCAATCATATGAAGTGGCATGCCAATGGTCGTGTGAATGACGGGTTACTGAGGCATCCTACTGATTCTAAAGCTTGGAAATCATTTGACTCTAAGTACATAGAGTTCTCATCCAAGCCTGGTAATGTGAGGCTTGGATTAGTAGCTAATGGATTCAACCCATATGAAAATATGAGTAGTACTCATAGTACATGGCCTGTCATTTTGATCCCATACAATCTCCCTCCATGGATATGTATGAAAAGGTCTTCTTTCATGCTATCATTATTGATTCCCGGTCCAACCTCGCCCGGGAATGATATAGACGTGTACTTACAACCCTTAGTAGAAGAACTAAAGGTGTTATGGGATGTTGGAGTAGAAACGTTTGATGTGTCTTCCAAAAAATCATTCCAAATGCATGCTGCATTATTGTGGACCATAAATGATTTTCCTGCATATGGTGATATCTCAGGTTGGAGTACCAAAGGTGCTCTTGCATGTCTCCCTTGTAACTATGATAGTCAATCTCATTGGTTAAGATATGGAATGAAATTTAGTTACATTGGACATAGGCGATTCTTGGATAGTGATCATAAATTCCATAAGTAGAAAAATTCATTTGATGGGCATGTTGATACGAGATCAGCTTCTATTACAGTATCCAGAGGGGAAATCATGTTACAAACAGATGCTGTAGCCGATCATGTATTTGTGAAGAAAATAGTTAATTTGCCCAATAAAAGAAAAAGAAGGGAGGAAGCCTTAACTGTGTGGAAAAAGAGAAGTATATTTTTCACCTTGCCTTATTAGGAGCACCATGTGTTGTATCACAATCTTGACGTGATGCATATTGAAAAGAATGTAGTCGATAATATAATTGGCACATTGTTGAACTTGGATGGAAAGATAAAGGATAACTTGAAGGCACGTCAAGACTTAAAGGATATGGGTATAAGAAGTGAACTTCACTTGGAAAATGTTGGGAATGATCAGATACGTATGCCACATGCCTGCTACCATATGAATGCTATTGAAAAGGATGGTTTTCTGCAAGTTTTGAAGGATGTAAGAGTGCCAGATGGATATTTTTCAAACATCTCACGTTGCGTTAAACTCAAAGACGCAAGATTAGTGGGATGAAGAGCCATGATAATCACATCTTAATGCAGCAACTTTTTCCGATAGCAATACTTGGATCTTTGCGCCTTGAAGTGAGTAGGCATTTAATTGACTTATCTCGTTTCTTTAGGGAGATATGTTCCAAAGTACTAAATGTGGAGGAACTTAGGGCTCTTGAGAAGAGAATTGCATTGACATTGTGTGAATTGGAAATGATATTCCTTCCCTCTTTCTTTACAATGATGGTACATCTAGCCATGCATTTGGCTAGCGAAGCCAAAGTTGGTGGTCCAGTTCATTATCGTTGGATGTATCCCATAGGGAGGTAACACATATGGTAACTTGGTCTATTTGGTTTTGTTTAACTTATCAATTTCCCGTTGTTAATCTTGGGTTTTCCAATAGGTACTTGTGAAGACTTAAGTCTTACGTGCATAATAAAACTTATCTAGAAGGCTCCATTGCAGAGGGGTATATAGCAAAGGAATGCTTAGCATTCTGCTCATGCTATTTTAAATCTATTGAAACTGCATTTAATCGGCCTGTAAGGAATGTCGAAGAATCCATGGGTGCGGTGGTGAGCATTACACTAGATTCAAATTCATGGATCCAAGCACATCGTTATGTGCTATTCAATCGTGAAGAAATCACCCCATTTCGCGAGTAAGTAATATGTCCTTGCGTATCCTTTCATGGCATTCAAGTACAATACTCTAAATTAATGCTAACACATTTGTCTACATAGTGTACACATAGCAGAGATCAAGGCTAATTTCCCTTTTCATGTAACCGATGATGTTATTCAAAAGCAGCACATGGAGAAATTCTGCAGCTGGTTTAGGAACTATGTAAGTAAAGCATATATATATATATATATAACTTTATTTTCTATAATAGGTGATGTCAATGTCTATATATAAAACTTGGTTGTAACACTTTAGATAGCATACTTATAACAAACGTCATTGTCTATAATAGGTGATGTCAATGGATGTATCTAAGAAAAAGAAACTCTCTGATAAAGTCATATGGCTTGCTCAATATCCAGATAATGAAGCAAAATAGTTCAAGCGTTATGTTATGAATGGTTTGAAGTTTCGCACCAAAGACTCTGAGGCAACTAGGAAAACTCAAAACAGTGGAGTTTGTGTTGTTACTGAAGGTGGTGCTACTTATTATGGTGTACTAAACGATATTATTGAGTTGAACTACTCTGACAAGTATCGATATGTACTATTCAAATGTCAATGGGTTGACGTTATTAGTGGGAGAGGATGCAAAAAAGATGAGTTTGGATTTCCCTTAGTCAATTTTTCATGACTGATACACACGGGTGATCGATTGATTGATGAGCCTTATGTGTTAGCATCTTAAGCTTTACAAGTGTTTTATGTGGAAGATGTGAGACATAAAGATTGGGCAGTGGTGGTCAAAACAAAACCTAGGGAGGTGTTTGGTGTTGGTATTAATGCTTCACATGATGATGATGATGATGATGAAGTGGGTACCTATCTTGAGAATGCCCCTTACAATATAACTACTGATGATGCATGTGATGATGCAAATGACAGCCATGCTTGGGCTCGAGTTAATGAAGAAGGAACCATTTATGATACACCATTGATGAGTGAGGATGAATTGCTTGAACAAGACTTCATCGATGATGAAGAGCTTAGCGATGATGTTTATGAGTCTAATGATGATGAGTCCAATGATGATCAGTCTAATGATGATGAGTGTAGTTAATACTTTTGTTATCACTCATTATATTTTGCCTTAATGATTAGAGTTTCAAAACCTCTCTCTGGTTAGTTTCTTCTCCTTAAAATTATATCTCAATGTTTGTGTGAAATTTCTTAAAGAATTCATTATGTTCTAATACAATTATTTGAGATTTGGCTGTGTTAGGATTGGACTAATTGTTTGTATTGTTGGTGCATGTCAACTATTACATGATTGGCTTCCATGGTTTGCTTCTCTCACTAGGTCCTAGTTGTTGTGATCATGGTTGCTGGACCCACCAAAGGCATGAGGTTGTTTCATATGTACTGTAATTGGAATTCTTAATGCATGTTGAGAATTGGAAATTTTGTGATCTTGGTAATAAAATTTGGCTTTTTGAATTGAATTGATGACACCCTTTGCTTATTTTTGATAAGTTCTACAGAAAACGTTGAAAACTGGTTTGATTCCAATGGAAAAGAATGAATTTTGATTCGAATGATGAAACCCAATTCGTATATTCTTTGTAATTTTTTGGAAACATTCTAATGAGAAACTCTGACATTGTTCTCGTATTGGTTGAATATAATTGGTTACTTTTCAAATTTAGTTTGATTATTATCGTGAATTTTGACTTTGATGTTTAAAATGAGAGAGATTTCTTAACATGCAAATTTTTTGGATTTTACAGGTACTAGATTCCAACCACTTTCATTGAATATTCCAAAGCCCCTTTTTCCTTTAGCTGGACAGCCAATGGTTCATCATCCAATTTCTGCTTATAAAAGGGTATATATTCTTGAAGTGAACTATAATGTGATTCTGTAATGTATATGTTAGTTTCTTGCTTTTGAGTTTGCTGAGTAGTCCCAATTAACTCCTTTTCCATACAAATTCCCAACTTAGCTCAAATCTATCTCGTTGGTTTTTATGAGAAACGTGACAGTTACTAATGATGGTGTTACAATACTGAAGATGTTAGAAGTTGAGCACCCTACTACGAAGGTGGATAAATGGTCTTATCTTGCTCATACTTTGTTTTATAGCTGCGGAGTTGCTATAATTTTTTGATGGCTTTTTGTGTACAAAGAACTACATTTGAACAACTGCATTTTTTGGAAGTGTTGAAGGATTTGTTTAAATACTTTGGAACTTTGATTGTGGTATTAGCTTGGAACTTTGATGATGGTTATAGACAATGTTATGTATTTGATAATATATTTCTATGTTAATATAATGTTAGTTTGGAGACATTTGTGGTGTTATCTAGTTACATTTGTGGTGTTGTCTTAGTGGAGTTAAAATTATTACAGGTTATTTGTAATAGAAATGTGGTTTTAGAACTCATGAGGGAAAAAAAATTAACTTATAGCGGCGGGCAAAAACCGCCACTAAAGGACTAAAATTATCATATAATTGAAGACCTATAGCGGCGTTTATAGCCCGCTGTTAAAGCTTCACACATATAGCGGCGGGCATAACCGCCGCTAAAAGGTGCATAGGGTCTGTTGTTTAATAAGCCCTATAGTGGCACACATATCTCGTCGCTAAAAGGTCACTTGACCCGAATGGTAACCTCATATGGCGGCGGTTTATAGCCCGCCGCAATAGACCTATAGAGGCACCACAACAGTGGCAGGTAGAATTGCTGCAATAGCACCCGCCGCTAAAAGTCAAATGGACCTTTAGCGGCAGTTTTTTGGGCCTTTGTGGCCCACCGCAATAGTACGTTTTTTTTTTTTGTAGTGAAAATTGCTCATTTAAAACATTAAGATTAAAAAAGCTTAACGTCTAAGAACACAAGTTATTTTGGCCTAAAACTTTCATAGAAACATCAATTGCTCAAAGTGCATCAAATTTCAATGTCACTAATCATTAGTCTAGACCCATTTGATTTTTCAGTCTTTTGGAATGCCCCAACAAAATCGTAACCACAGGATTGACATACTCAATATTTTTGTAATTAAAAAAAAAAATCTTTTAAACCCTCCACATAATTCAGAAATGGATTTTTTTTTCCTAAGAAACTTATTATTTTAATTCTTGATTGTAAGGCATACCTGAGGACGAAAAAAAATATGAAAAAAGCGGTTCATGATTGAAGCATCGGTCTAGAAGAATACACGACTTTTGCTTCTCAAAAAGTCAATCATAGTTTAATATTATTATTATTATTTTTTTAATGTTTTTGTGTTGATACTATTTAGAGAATGCTCAATAATACGAGGTGTTTCAAACTAAAACAAAAATTTGAAAGCCAAATAATTCGCCTCCTTTAAAGAGATGAATGTTTTGATAAATGCATCAGGGAAAGAGACCCACTTAAAAAAAGGATATCACTAGAAAAGTGCACCTGCTTGAAACTTGACCAACTAGATTGAAAATGACTACTGCCTTTTTTTTTAATTGAAGGCAAAAAAATTATTTAAAATTTTACTCTTTTAACAACTAATACAAATTCTTAACCTACCTGCTCCATGAGCAGAATGTAAGGAACATTGTGTTACAGGCACAACATAGGAATACAAAAATTAAGTTTGGATGTTACAGTTAAAAAAATTAAAATAAAAATAAAAAACTAAAAATTAAACATCACACACCGTCGAGTAATATGTCTAAATCCATAATTTTAAAAAATATTAAAAAAACATAAAGAAATGTGTAGTTTTCAGACAACGTACATGAGAAAACATTGGTGACAATTTACTTGAACACAAAGACAATTAGTGAACTGCAAAGAACTTTATAGTTCAACCAATATTTTTTTGTGTTTTTAACTAGAACATCAAGAATTCTTATTGCATTATTCCATTATAACTATCAAATTATCACTACAAAAATCACACTAAGTATTAACTATTGGAAAATGTAATATTGTACTTGACATCTTTAGAATGTTTAAAAAGAAAAGAAAATTGTATCAGAAGAACATGAAGCTTTTTGTCATCATAAAGTATGCCGTAAACAAATGGACAATCCATGCTGTACTAATATGAACATTCCTAAGTTTTTTTTAGATTTTATATGGTCTAGTCACTAGTTGTAAGTTTGCTTTCATGAATGATTCAAAAACACGGTTTGGTATGCCCCGTATTATTCAGATTTCTCTAATATTGTCTATTCTTTGTGGTGACCCACCAAAGTTCTATAAATCAAACTGTCCCCTTTTCTTTCATTCTCACAAACCCAGCACCAAAAAACACAACCAAAAAAAAAAAAAAAAACAGAGATATATCACAGAAACCAGTTCATTTCCTTGCTCAGAGTCAGAGACAGTCACCGAGATTATGGACAGCAACCATTCCATCAATCTTTCCGAAAGGTTAGCTCAAACTACAAAGCTCTTTGATTTAGTTTTGGTTTTACATTTTTCGATTTGGCCATGGATTTCAGTAGTTCTATACAAGGCCACAGTTTTAGTCCTATGCTTTTTTTCATGAGTTTTAAACGAACGAGATGTTTTTGGCTCTTGTTGATCATTTAATGTTTCACTAAATAAGATTTTACATACAAAAATTAAGTTTGGATGTTTTTGGCAACTTTTAGTTTAATCTTATGCTATACTATATTCTTGAGCAGCTTTTAATATGTTATTTCTTGATTTCTTTTTTCATTTCCCTTCATATCATTATCTTGTTGGTTCTTTTTGATTCTTTTCTCCCCTGTTCTAATTGTCTCCATGCTCATTAATCTCTCTCTCTCTCTCTCTCTCTCTCACATTGGAATTTTGTCATTGGATTCTTATATTTGCACCCATTAACTATATGTTACACATAATTTGATATATTTTATGTTCTCTATCTAGAAGTGAGCAAGAAAACCTTTACTTCACCGCATGGCTTGCTCTGGTTGGCTTTACCTTTAGCTCTTTGCCTACCCTCAGTGTATTAATGTATCGAGGCTCAGGTGCTGCTCTATTCCAAGAACACAGTGCAATCATGCTAGGCCTAATAATAGATGTAGTTACTTTTGCTGCAGCATTGGCAGCGTGGGTACTAGCCACTTCCAACAGAAATTCTCGCTTATTCCTCAAGAGTGTGTGTCTTATTTTGGGGGCTTTGGCCTGTGACTTGCTCCTATTCATCCTTGACCCGATCTTCGGGTGGATCATTTTTGGGTTAGGTGCATCCATTCTTGTATATTTACTTTATGTTCTTGACAAACAGATTTTCGAGTATTGCCGAGAATATCTCCAAGCAGTTTCAAACTGGTTCGAACAAAAATTCCAACAGAGTTTCAAACTTGTTGAGAAATTTGATTTGGTTGAAAGTACAAAATCGTGAAAATTCAATGGAAAATTATGTACATTAGATGTACATATCGTTCGGAATTGTAAAAAAAATTGAATTTGTTGAATCTACAAATTCATGAAAATTCTATGGAGAATCAATGAATGTACCAAATCATGAAAATTCAACAGAAAATTGTGTACAAAAGATGTACAGATAATCTGAACTTGTTGAGATATTTGATTTCGTTGAAAGTACAAAATCGTGAAAATTCAATTGAAAATTATGTACATTAGATGCAAATACCGTTCGGGTTTGCTTAAAAATTTGAATTTGTTGAATGTACAAAACCGTGAAAATTTAATGGAAAATTGTGTACTAATGTATTAATCATCCACATTTGATGAAAAATTCAAAATCGATGAATGTACAAAATCATGAAAATTCAATGGAAAATTGAAGAACATTCCAAATCGTGAAAATTAAATGAAAAATTATGTATATTAAATATACAGATGGTATGAATTTGTTTAAAAATTCAAATTCGTTGAATGTACAAAATTGTGAAAATTCAATGGAAAATTTTGTACATTAGACGTACAGATCATTCAGATTAGTAAAAAAATTCGAATTCGTTGAATGTACAAATTTGACAAAATTCGATGGAAAATCGAAGAACGTACCAAAGTCGGACTTATTGACAAATTTGTTTACGTTGCAGTAAAAAATCGAGATAATTCAATGGAAAATTGTGTAAATTAGATGTACCAATCGTTCAGATTTGTAAACAAATTTGAATCCATTGAAAGTACGAAGTCATGAAAATTTGATGGAAAATCAATGAACGTACCGAATCATGCAAATTCAATGGAAAATTGTGTATGTAAGATGTAGAGATAGTCCAGACTTGAAGAGAAATTTAATTTCATTGAAAGTAAAAAATCATGAAAATTCTATGGTAAATTGTGTACATTAGATGTACAAATATTCCTGACTTATTGAAAAATTTGATTTCGTTGGATGTACAGATCATATGAATCTTTTTAAAAATTCGAATTCATTGAACGTACAAAATCATGAAAATTCAATGGAAAACTTTGTACATTGGATGTACAGATCATTCAAATTATTAAAAAAATTCGAATTCGTTGAATGTACAAAATATGTGAAAATTTTGATGGAAAATTGAAGAATGTACCAAATCATGAAAATTCAATGGAAAATTTTGTGCATTAAATGTACAAATATTCCAGACTTGTTGAGAAATTTGATTTCAATGGAAAACAAAATCGTGAAAATTCTGAGGAAAATTCTGTACATTAGATGTACAGTTCGTAGGAATTTGTTTAAAAATTCAAATTCGTTGAATGTACAAAATCGTGAAAATTCAATGGAAAATTTTGTACATTAGACGTACAGATTATTCGTATTAGTAAAAAAAATTCGAATTCATTAAGAGTACAAATTCATGAAAATTCGATGGAAAATCGAAAAACGTACCAAATCATGAAAATTCAATGGAAAATTGTGTACATTAGATGCACAAACAGTCCGAACTTGTTGAGAAATTTGATTTTGTTGAAAGTACAAAATCGTGAAAATTCAAAGGAAAAATATGTACATTAGATGTACAGATCATTCGGATTTAAAAAAAAAAAAATTGAATTTGTTGAATCTACAAATTCATGAGAATTCGATGAGAATCAATGACCATACCAAAATCATGAAAATTCAATGGAAAATTGTGTACATAAGATGTATAGATAATCTAAACTTGTGGAAAAATTTGATTTCGCTCAAAGTACAAAATCGTGAAAAATCAATTGAAAAATACATACATTAGATGCACAGATCATTGAATGTAAAAAGTTGAAGAACATTCCAAATCGTGAAAATTAAATGAAAAATTATGTATATTAAATGTACAAATGTATGAAGTTGTTTAAAAATTCAAATTCATTGAATGTACAAAATCGTGAAAATTCAATGGAAAATTTCGTACATTAGACATACAGACCAATCGAATTAGTAAAAAATTTTGAATTCGTTGAATGTAAAAATTTGACAAAATTCGATGGAAAATTGATAAACGTACTAAAGTGCGGACTTGTTGACAAATTTGTTTTCGTTGAAAGTACAAAATCGTGAAAATTCAATGGAAAATTGTGTTCATTAGATATACAAATCATTCGAATTCGTTGAATGTACAAAGTCGTGAGAATTCGATGGAAAATTAATGAACGTACCAAATCGTGAAAATTCAATGGAAAATTGTGTACATAAGATGTACAGATAGCTCGGACCTGTAGAGAAATTTGATTTTGTTGAAAATACAAAATCGTGAAAATTCAATGGAAAATTATGTACATTAGATGTACAGATCGTTCGGATTTATAAAAAAATAAAAAATAAAAAAAATTCGAATTTGTTGAATCTACAAATTCATGAGAATTCGATGAGAATCAATGACCATACCAAATCATGAAAATTCAATGGAAAATTGTGTACATATGATGTATAGATAATCTGAACTTGATGAAAAATTTGATTTCGTTCAAAGTACAAAATCGTGAAAAATCAATTGAAAATTACATACATTAGATGCACAGATCATTCAGATTTGTTCAAAAATTCGAATTCGTTGAATGTAAAAAATCATGAAAATTCAATGAAAAACTGTGTACTAATGTACTAATCATCTAGATTTGATGAAAATTCGAAATCATTGAATGTACAAAATCGTAAAAACAACGAAAATTTGAAGAACATTCCAAATCGTGAAAATTAAATGAAAAATTATGTATATTAAATGTACAAACGTATGAAGTTGTTTAAAAATTCAAATTCATTGAATGTACAAAATCGTGAAAATTCAATGGAAAATTTCATACATTAGACATACAGACCAATCGGATTATTAAAAAATTTCGAATTTGTTGAATGTACACATTTGACAAAATTCGATGGAATATTGACAAACGTACTAAAGTGCGGACTTGTTGACAAATTTGTTTTCGTTGAAAGTACAAAATCGTGAAAATTCAATTGAAAATTGTGTACATTAGATGTACAAATCATTCGAATTTGTAAAAAAATTCAAATTCGTTGAATGTACAAAGTCGTGAAAATTCAATGGAAAATTAATGAACGTACCAAATTGTGAAAATTCAATGGAAAATTGTGTACATAAGATGTATAGATAGCTCAGACCTGTAGAGAAATTTGATTTTGTTGAAAGTACAAAATCATGAAAATTCAATGGAAAATTATGTACATTAGACGTACAGATCGTTCTAATTTGTAAAAAAATTTGAATTCATTGAATGTACAAATTCATGAAAATTCGATGGAAAATCAATGAAAGTACCAAATCATGAAACTTCAATGGAAAATTGTGTACATTAGATGTACAAAATCGAAGAACGTACCAAATCTTGAAAATTAAATGAAAATTTATGTACATTAGATGTACAAATCATATGAATTTGTTTAAAAATTTGAATTTGTTGAATGTACAAAATCGTGAAAATTCAATGGAAATTTGTGTACATCAACCATATAAATCATTCAGATTAGTAAAAAAATTTGAATTCGTTGAATGTACAAATTCATGAAAATTCGACGGAAAATTGAAGAATGTACCAAATCATGAAAATTCAATGGAAAATTGTGTATATTAAATGTACGAATAGTTTGGACTTGAGAAATTTGTTTTCGTTGAAAGTACAAACTAGGGAAAATTAAATAGAAAATTGTGTACATTAGATGTCCAAATCGTTCGGATTTGTAAAAAAATTCAAATTCGTTGAATGTACAATTTCGTGAAAATTAGATGGAAAATCGAAGAACAAGCCCAATCATGAAAATTCAATGCAAAATTCAATACACTAGATATACAAATATTCCGGACTCGTTGTGAAATTTGATTTCGTTGAAAGTACAAAATTGTGAAAATTCAAGGGAAAATTGTGTACATTAGATTTGAAGATAGTCCAAATTTGTTGAGAAATTCAAATTCGTTGAATGTGTAAACTCATGAAAATTCAATGGAAAATTGAAGAACGTACCAAATCGTGAAAATTCAATGGAAAATAATGTACATTACATGTAAAGATCGTCCGAATTTATTTAAAAATTTGAATTCGTTGAATGTACAAAATTGTGAAAATTCAATGTAAAACTATGTACTAATGTACTAATCATCCATATTTGATGAAATATTCGAAATCGTTAAATGTGCAAAATCGTGAAATCTTAATGGAAAATTGAAGAACGTACCAAATCATGAAAATTAAATAAAAAATTATGTACATTGAATGAACAGATCGTATGAATTTTTGAAAAATTCGAATTCGTTGAATGTACATGAAAGCTCGAAAATGTGTTAAAACACAAGAGCTGTTTAGACCCCCAAATCAAAGTTACGACTCGATTGATTTTACTTTAATTTAAACTAAGTGCGAAATAGAGTAAATGCGAGCGGATAAACAAATAAACTACTCTAACCCATAATCATAAAACCACAGCAGTAAAATGAAAGGTAAAAAAGTAGGGAAGAAAAATGCAAACACAAGATAACATGCCGATGTGTTATTGAAGAGGAAACCGAAGAACTCGGCGAAAAACCTCTTCGCCGCCCTCCAAGCAGTAAATCGCCTAATCTACCCAGTGTACCTATGCCCTCCAAGCTCCTACTCCAACAAGGCTTCTCGGAACCGTGTCTTGTCTAGCTTTTCAAATCCCGCAATACGCCCGATTGCATCCACCAAGCCTCACCAGCTTCTTTTGGCAAATCCCCAAAACTTCCCAAGCTCCAAAACACTCTACACTCTGAAAAGGTGTGGGTTGTGTTTGGGTATAAATCTCCTCTCAAGGTATAACAATGGAAGAGGGAAGGAGAAAAGACTAGAATGATTTCTCACTAAGGATGAGTAGCTCTCTCTCTAAAAGATGGGTGTGTGTGTTGTAGAAAACCTATCTAGGGTTTTTCTCTCTGAATGGCCTTATTTACATTTATGGGTAATGAGGGTATATATAGTATGGGTGAAGGGTAAGAAAGTCACACATAAAAATCCTCTAGGCAGAATGTTTCGCGACTACCTCGCGGGAAGGCCTCACCCGTGAGACACTCGCAAAAACAACAACCTAGCACGACTCTTCAGCTTCCAGTCATGTGCTCCTCACATGCCCTTTTCGCAGGAACCCTTTTCGCGAATTTCTTGCAAGCTAGTCGGGAAATGCACTGATCTTCAATTAAGCTTGAGTCTTCACCAACTTAATACTAAACCCAATACAATAAAATCCCACAAAATACAAGGAAATAAATTAAAGCAATTACAACACTTTTTGTCATGAAATAAAGCCAACATAAAACATAATTGTAAATCACAACTTTACAGTACAAAATTGTGAAAAATCAATGGAGAATTTGTACATTAGACGTACAAATCGTTCGGATTTGTAAAAAAGATTCGAATTCGTTAAATGTACAAATTGGTGAAAGTTCAATGAAAAATCAATGAATGTACCAAGTCGTGAAAATGCAAGGGAAAATAGTGTACATCAGATGTGTAGATAGTCTGAACTTGTTGAGAAATTTGATTTCGTTGAAAGTACAAAATCGTGAAAATTCAACAGAAAACTGTGTACTAATATACTATTCATCCAGATTTGATGAAAACTTTGTAATCGTTGAATGTACAAAATCGGGAAAACTCAAAGAAAAATCGAAGAACGTGCCAAATCATGAAAATTTAGTGAAAAATTATGTACATTAAATATACAGATCGTATGAATTTGTTTAAAAATTTGAATTCGTTGTATGTATAAAATCCTAAAATTTCAATGGAAATTTTTGTACATTAGACGTACAGGTTTTTTGGATTAGTAAAAAAATTCAAATTGGTTGAATGTACAAATTCATGAAAATTCGATGGAAAATCGAAGAACGTACCAAATCATGAAAATTCAATGCAAAATTGTGTACATTAGATGCACAAATAGTTCGGACTTGTTGAGAAATTTGATTTTGTTGAAAGTACAAAATCGTGAGAATTCAATGAAAAATTATGTACATTAGATGTACAAATCATTCGGATTTATTAAAAAAAAAATCGAATTTGTTGAATCTACAAATTTGTGAAAATTCAATGGAAAATCAATGAACGAACCAAATCATGAAAATTCAATGAAAAATTGTGTATATAAGATGTACAGATAATCCGGACTTGTCAAGAAATTTGATTTCAATTGAAAGTACAGAATCATGAAAATTAAATGTAAAATTATGTACATTAAATGTATAGATTGTATGAATTTTTTTAAAAATTAAAATTCGTTGAATGCACAAAATCGTGAAAATTCAATGGAAAATTTCGTACATTAGACATACTGATCATTCCAATTAGTAAAAAAATTCGAATTCGTTGAATGTACAAATTCGACAAAACTCGATGGAAAATTGAAGTATGTACCAAATCATTAAAATTCAAGGGAAAATTGTGTACATTAGATGTACAAATACTCCGGACTTGTTGACAAATTTGTTTTCAATGAAAGTACAAAATCGTAAAAAATTCAATGGAAAATTGTGTACATTAGATGCACAAATCGTTCGGATTTGTAAAAAAATTCGAATTCATTGAATGAACAAAGTCGTTTAAATTCTATGGAAAATCAATAAATGTACCAAATCGTGAAAATTCAATGGAAAAATTGTGTAAATTAGATGTACAGATATTCCGAACTTGTTGAGAAATTTGATTTTGTTGAAAATACAAAATCGTGAAAATTCAATGGAAAATTATGTACATTCAATGTAAAACTGTGTACTAACGTAATAATCATCCAAATTTGATGAAAATTTTGAAATTGTTGAATGTGCAAATTCATGAAAACTCAATGCAAAATCAAAGGACGTATCAAATTGTGAAAATTAAATGAAAAATTGTGTACATTAAACGTATAAATCGTCTGAATTTGTTTAAGCAACATCATTGTGAAAATTCAATGGAAAATTTGTACATTAGACGTACAGATCGTTCAGATTAGTAAAAAATTCAAATTCGTTGAATGTACAAATTCGTGAAAATTCGATGGAAACTCGAAGAACGTACCAAATCATGAAAATTCAATGGAAAATTGTGTACATTAGATGTACAAATAGTCGAACATGTTGAGAAATTTGTTTCATTGAATGGACAAAATCGTGAAAATCCAATGGAAAATTATGTACGTTATTAGATGTACAGATAGTTCGGATTTGTAAAAAAATCGAATTCATTCAATGTACAAATTCGTGAAATTCGATGGAAAATCAATGAATGTACGAAATCGTGAAAATTCAATGGAAAATTGTGTACATAAGATCTACAGATAGTCTGGACTTGTTAAGAAATTTGATTTTGTTGAAAGTACAAAATCATGAAAATTCAATTGAAAATTATGTACATTAGATGTACAGATCGTTTGGATTTGTTTAAAAATTCGAATTCTTTGAATGTACAAATTCGTGAAAATTCAATGGAAAATTGTGTACTAATGTACTAATCATCTAGATCTGATGAAAATTATGAAATCGTTAAATGTACAAAATCGCGAAATCTCAAAAGGATAATCGAAGAACGTACCAAATCGTGAAAATAAAAAAAAAAAAAAAAAATTGTGCACATTAGATGTACAAATCGTATGAATTAGTTTAAAAATTCAAATTCGTTGAAGGTACAAAATCGTGAAAAGTCAATGGAAAATTTTGTACATTAGACGTACAGATTGTTCGGATTATTAAAAAAATTCAAATTCATTGAATGTACAAATTTGTGAAAGTTCGATGGAAAATTGAAGAACATAACAAATCATGAAAATCGTGTACATTAGATGTACAAACAGTCAGGACTTGTTTCGAAATTTGATTTTGTTGAAAGTACAAAATCGTGAAAATTCAATGTAAAATTATGTACATTAGATATACAAATCGTTCGGATTTGTAAAAAAAATAATAAAAAAATCGAACTCGTTCAATGTACAAATTCGTGAAAATTCGATGGAAAATCAATGAACGTACCAAATCATGAAAACTCAATGGAAAATTGTGTACAAAAGTGGTACAAATAATCTAGACTTGTTGAGAAATTTGATAGCACAAAATTGGGAAAATTCAATTGAAAATTATGTACATTAGATGTGCAGATTTGTTTGGATTTGTTTAAAAATTCGAATTCGTTGAATGTACAAAATCGTGAAAATTCAATGGAAAACTATGTACTAACATACTAATCTTCCAGATTTGATGAAAAATTTGAAATCATTCAATGTACAAAATCGTGAAAACTCAATGGAAAATTGAAGAACGTTCCAAATCGTGAAAATTAAATGAAAAATTATGTACATTAAAAGTACAGATCATATGAATTTATTTAAAAATTCAAATTCATTGAATGTACAAAATTGTGAAAATTCAATGGAAAATTTTGTACATTATACGTACAGGTCATTCAGATTAGTAAAAAAATTCGAATTCGTTGAATGTACAAATTCGACAAAATTTGATGAAAAATCGAAGAAAGTACCAAATCATGAAAATTCAAGGGAAAATTGTGAACATTAGATGTACAAATAACTCGGACTTGCTGAAAATACAAAATCGTGAAAATTTAATGGACAATTGTGTACATTAGATGTACAGAACTTATGGATTTGTAAAAAAATTTGAATTCGTTGAATGTACAACGTCGTGAAAATTCGATGGAAAATCAATGAACGTACCAAATCATGAAAATTCAATGGAAAATTATGTGCATAAGATGTACAGATAGTCTGAACTTGTAGAGAAATTTGATTTCATTGAAAGTACAAAGTCATGAAAGTTCAATGGAAAATTAAGTACATTAGACGTACAAATCGTTCGGATTTGTAAAAAAATTCGAATTCGTTGAATGTACAAATTCGTGAAAATTAGATGGAAAATCAATGAACGTACCAACTCGTGAAACTTCATTGAAAATTGTGTGCATTAGATGTACAAATATTGTAGACTTGTTGAGAAATTTAATTTCGTAAGAAGCACAAACTTATGAAAATTCTGGGGAAAATTGGGTACATTAGATGTACAAAATCAAAGAATGTACCAAATCATGAAAATTTATGTGCATTAGATGTACAGATCATATGAATTTGTTTAAAAATTCGAATTTTGAACATACAAAATCGTGAAAATTCAATGGAACATTTTGTACATTAGACGTACAGATCGTTTGGATTTGTATGAAAATTCAAATTTGTTGAATGTACAAATTCATGGAAATTTGATGGAAAATAAAAAAATATACCAAATCAAGAAAATTCAATGGAAACTTGTGTACATTAAATGTACAAATAGTTCGGACTTGTTAAGAAATTTGTTTTTGTTGAAAGCACAAAATCGTGAAAACTCAATGGAAAATTGTGTACATAAGATGTACAGATCGTTCGGATTTGTAAAAAAATTTGAATTTGTTGAATTTACAATTTCGAGAAAATTCGATGGAAAATCAAAGAATGTACCAAATCATGAAAATCCAATGGAAAATTCAGTACATTAGATGTACAAATATTCCGGATTTGTTGAGAAAATTGGTTTCGTTTATAGTATAAAATCGTGAAAATTGAAGGAAAAATTGTGTACATTAGATGTACTGATAGTCCGAAATTTGTCGAAAAATTCAAATTCGTTGAATGTGTAAAATCTTGAAAATTCAATGGAAAATTGAAGAACGTACCAATTCGATGCAAAATTATGGACATTAGATGCACAGGTCGTCCGAATTTGTATAAAAATTCAAATTCGTTGAATGTACAAAATCGTGAAATTCAATGGAAAACTATATACTAATGTACTAATCATCCAGATTCGATTAAAAATTCAAAAATTTTAAATGTACAAAATCGTGACATCTCAATGGAAAATCGAAGAACGTATCAAATCATGAAAATTTAATGAAAAATTATGTACATTAGATGAACAGATCGAATGAATTTGTTTAAAAGGTCAAATTCCCTGAATGTACAAAATCGTGAAAATTCAATGGAAAATTTTGTACATTAGACATACAGATCGTTTGGATTTGTAAAAAAATTTGAATTCGTTAAATGTACAAATCGGAGAAAATTCTATGGAAAATCAATGAACGTACCAAATCATGAAAATTTGATGTAAAATTGTGTACATCGAATGTACAGATAGTCCGGACTGTTGAGAAATTTGATTTCGTTAAAAGTACAAAATTGTGAAAATTCAAGGAAAAATTGTGTACATTAAAAGTATAGATTGTTCAGATTTGTAAAAAAATTTGAATTTGTTGAATGTACAATTTCGTGAAAATTCGATAGAAAATCAAAGAACATACCAAATCGTGAAAATTCAATAGAAAATTCAGTACATTAGATGTACAAATATTCCGGACTTGTTGAGAAAATTGATTTTGTTGGAAGTACAAAATCTCGAAAATTCAAGGGAAAATTGTGTACATTAGATGAACTGATAGTCCGAATTTGTCGAAAAATTCGAATTCATTGAATGTGTAAAATCTTGAAAATTCAATGGAAAATTGAAGAACGTACCAAATTGTGAAAATTCAATGAAAAATTATGTACATTAGATGTACAAGTCGTCCAAATTTGTATAAAAATTTGAGTTCATTAAATGTACAAAATCATGAAATTCAATGGAAAACTATATACTAATGTATTGATCATCCAAATTTGATTAAAATTTTGAAATTGTTAAATGTACAAAATCATGAAATCTCAATGGAAAATCGAAAAACGTATCAAATCATGAAAATTAAATGAAAAATTAACATTAGATGAACAGATCGTATGAATTTGTTTAAAAATTCGAATTCCCAAAATATACAAAATCGTGAAAATTCAATCGAAAATTTTGTACATTAGACGTATAGATCGTTCGGATTTGTAAAAAAATTTGAATTCGTTAAATGTACAAATCAGAGAAAATTCGATGGAAAATCAATGAACGTACCAAATCGTGAAAATTTGATGGAAAATTGTGTACCTCAGATGTACAGATAGTCCGGATTTGTTGAGAAATTTGATTTCATTGAAAGTACAAAATCATGAAAATTCAATGGAAAATTATGTACGTTAGATGTACAGATCGTATGAATTTGTTTAAAAATTCGAATTCGTTGAATGTACAAAATCGTGAAAATTCAATAGATGTATAGATCGTATACATTAGATGTACAGATTGTGAAAATTCAAGAGAAAATTGTGTACCTTAGATGTACAGATAGTCTGAATTTGTTGAAAAATTCAAATTTGTTGAATGTGTAAAATCATGAAAATTCAATGGAAAATTGAAGAACATATCAAATCGTGAAAACTCAATGGAAAATTATATACATTAGATGTACAGTTCGTCCAAATTTGTTTAAAAATTCGAATTTGTTGAATGTACAAAATTGTGAAAATTCAATGGAAAACTGTGTACTAATGTACTAATCATCTAGATTTGATGAAAAATTCGAAATCGTTGAATGTACAAAAACGTGAAATCTCAATGGAAAATCAAAGAACATACCAAATCGTGAAAATTAAATGAAAAATCATATACATTAGATGTATAGATCGTATGAATTTGTTTAAAAATTCGAATTCGTTGAATGTACAAAATCGCGAAAACTCAGTGGAAAATTTTGTACATTAGATATATAGATCATTTGAATTAGTAAAACAATTTGAATTCATTGAATGTACAATTTCGTGAAAATTCACTGGATAATCGAAGAACGTACCAAATCATGAAAATTCAATGGAAAATTGTGAACATTAGATGTACAAATAGTTCGGACTTGTTGAGAAATTTGTTTTCGTTGAAAGTACAAAATCACGAAAATTCAATGGAAAATTGTGTACATTTTTTTTTTTTTTTTTGAGAATCAGGCCTGACCGAGTAGGCCGAAAAAATTATTTTATTACTGGAATGTCAGATACAAAGAACCGATAAATATCCGTAGGAACGGAATTCATCCAAACTAAAGTAGGAAAAGACAATCTCGCTCGTCTAGCCAACGCATGTGCTAAAACATTGTCTTGCCGACGTGTGTGAGAAAAAGAACAGTACTGGAACATACTGACTGAAGACACAATGTCTTTAACTAAATGGCCCACCACTGGGTGCTGGAAACTCTGCTTCTTAATAGCTGAAATAGCCTCTTCAGAATCTCCTTCAAAGATTGTGCCACTGACACCAAGCTCACGGACAAACAGGACAGCCCGTCTTGCTGCAATTGTTTCAAGAGCAACAATGGATGAAGGCAGAGGAATAATTTCGGACAGTGCAGCCAAGACTTCACCCGAAGAATTGCGCACCAACGCTCCAATTCCTGCAGCTCCCAAATCTTCAAAAACCGCACTGTCAAAGTTTGTTTTCAACAGAGCTGCATCGAGTGGCTTCCAAATGACTTTCCTCGGCAACTTCTTTGATTCAGGTTTCACACCAAGCTGCTGGAAGTTCGCTAAATGTTTTTGCGCCAACTCCGAGATCTTCTCAAGGGGAGCAACGGCCTCATTAACTCTGATTTTGTTGCGCCGATTCCAAATAAACCAGCAAATCATGATGAAACCTTCAGCTCCACGGGGATTCTGTAGCGCCAACTTGAAAAGATCAACAAAAAATAAATTTTGATTCGTTGCACTCTGCAACTCATCAAAGTTAGTACCCCAAGCCCCCTTCACCTTCTCACAACCCCATAAAGCATGAATCACTGTCTCAGGCACTGTTACAACTTGTGCAGCTATTTGAGAGCACCACCCTTCGCCTTGCCAAATTCACCATCATAGGAAGGGACTCAGAACAAGCCCGCCACGCAAATGTCTTAACTTTGTTAGGCACCTTCAATCTCCAAAGGCCTGACCACATCCTCCGATTCACCTCATTTAATGATCCTGACGCTGAACCAGAGAGCTCCTTGGCACACAACAATTGATACCCAAGCTTCACAGAGTACTAACCATCCTTAGTTTTTGGCCAAATCAAAGTGTCTTCCTGTGGGATCAGACATAAAGGGATGAATTTTATTTTTTGTGCCTCAAATGGCAGAAAAGCTCTTTCCAACAGATACACATTCCACCAGCCCGAATCAGCATCAATGATGTCTGCAACTCTCGCATCAGCATCAATGATGTCTGCAACTCTCGCATCAGCAAATAGCAAGGAGAGGGAGAGATCACCTTGCCTGATCCGTCACCTAGCAGCCAGCAATCTTGATAAATCCGGACTGTTTGGCCATTACCCACTCTATATCTAGCACCCTCAGCAATTAAGTATCTAGCCTTAAGAATACTCCGCCAAGCATAGGACCCCGATTTGACTTGAGCTGAAAAAATATCACCCGAGGGGAAGAACTTAGCCTTGAAAACCTGGTAAAAGAGAGACTCTTTATCATGAATCAGCCGCCACACTTGTTTAGCTAACATGGCATCATTGAACTTCCTAAGCTCTTTAAAACCCATCACACCTTCGTTTTTTGGCATACACAAAGACTCCCAATTTTTCCAATGAATCTTTCGTCTCTCACCACGTTAACCCCAAAAAAAAAAATTTATCATAACCTCAATCTCATGGCAAAGGCTCACCGGTAATTGAAAACAACTCAAGGCAAATGTTGGAATTGCTTGCACAATAGCTTTCAATAACACCTTCCTTCCGGCTTGTGACAAAAGTTTCTCCTTCCACCCTTGAAGTTTCCCCCAAATCCTCTCTTTTATATAGATAAAGCTTTCCTTTTTCTTTCTACCCACCATAGCCGGCAACCCAAGATAATTTTCATACTCCTTAATCTCCGGTACACCTAGGAAGTTCTTCAAATCTGTTTGGGTGCTCTCAAGGACAGATTTACCAAAAAAAAGGTTTGTTTTTGTACCATTTATTTTTTGCCCGGATGCTCTCTCATATAAGGCTAAGGCCGATTGAATTGCTTGCACATCACCCATCTTCACACGACAAAAAATCAAGCTATCATCGACGAAGAATAGGTGCGAGATTTGTGGACCATTCTTGCAAAGCGAGAAACCTCTTAAATCACCCCTAGCCACAACTTTTTTGAGCAGCCCATTTAACCCCTCTGAACACAACAAAAAAAGATAAGGAGATAAGGGATCGCCTTGACGAATCCCCCTTGTTGGCTTTATAGAACCTCGAGGGACTCCATTAATCAAAAAGGAATAAGACACAGATTTAATTGTGGCCAAAACCAAATCTACCCATCTCCCATGGAAACCCATCTTCCGCATCAATTTCTCCAAAAAGATCCACTCAACCCTATCGTAAGCCTTACTCATATCCAATTTCATAGCCATAAACCCCCCTTTCCCCGCTTTTTTAATCTTCATATGATGTAACGTTTCAAAAGCTACCAAAATATTATCCGAGATAGCCTTGTCAAATTGAAAAGCACTCTGGGATTCTGATACAGCATGAGGCAACAGTTTTTTCAAACGGTTAGCTAAGACCTTGGAAATTAGCTTATACAAAATGTTACATAATGATATAGGCCTAAAATCAGAAACTCTTTCCGAATTTTTTAATTTGGGAATAAGGGCGATATGAGTATGATTGAGACTAGCTGGGATAGAACCTGAATTGAGACAAGAAAGTACAGCACAAGACACGTCATCACCAATAGAATCCCAATAGTGTTGATAGAAGATGGGGGGGCATGCCATCTGGACCCGGCGCTTTCAAAGGTGCCATCTGTTTTAGAGCCATATCCACCTCTTGCTTCACAAAAGGTTTCACCAAATCCGCGTTCATAGAATCTGATACAACCTGAGAAATATTAGCCAACACTTCCTCCACCTGAGTCGGATTAGAGGTTGTGAAAAGCTCATTGTAGTAGTCAATAAACAATTGAGCAATTCGGTCATCACCATCAACCCACTCCCCATTTTGGTTTCTTAGGCGTTTGATGCAGTTTTTTCTACACCTCTAAAAAGCTTTACCATGAAAGTAACGTGTGTTTTGATCCCCTTCTTTAAGCCAATGCAGCTTTGAACGTTGATGCCAAAGCTTTTCTTCCTTGATAAGGAGTTCTCTTAATTCAACCTTCAAAACATGCAACTGGTCCCCATTACCACTTCTCACCGCTTCCCCTTCCGCCACTTTGATTTGTTTTTTCTTTTCAGCTAGAGCCCGAGATATGTTGCCAAAAGAAACCCTACTCCATTCTTTCAAATACCTCTGACAATTATTCACGTTAGCCTCAACCACTAACATCGAATTGGAAGAGAAAAAAGGGCTCTCCCAAGCTGCTTCCACCGTAGTACGACATGGCTCATCATTCAACCAAACTTGTTCAAACCTCCAAGGTCTTTGATTTCGGATTGGCAACCCCTCCATATGAATACTTAAGGGCTTATGATTCGAGATGAGTTACTGAATAACCCGAAAACAGAGAAATCCAATCATGATTAGCTACGGCTCTGTCAAGACGCTCCCATACTGTAACACCACCTGTCAATCTTTTGCACCAAGTGAACTTTTGTCCAATAAACCCCAAGTCGGCAAAACCACATTCATCTAATGTTGCACGGAAATCCCTCATCTGCACCTCCGGTCTTGCTCTACCACCTTTCTTTTCATGAGACCTTAAAATCTCATTGAAATCACCAGCACATAGCCATGGCAAAGAAAAGCTTTGGTTCAGATTTCTTAGAATAGCCCAAGATTCGTGGTGCTTGTGAGTCTCGGGGTTGTCATAGAAACCCGTAAATCTCCAAGAGTTTTCCTTACCCGAATTTATCACTGCATCAATATGGTTGAGTGAAGAAGAAACCCCCTTAACATCAAAATCTGACCTCCACAGAAGAGCAAGTCCACCCCCCTGATTTATTTTTGAAACAACAAACTTCTGATCACAAACAAAATTCTGCAAAAGAGACTTTAGCCTAGCTTCATCCAGCCATGTCTTGACCAAGAACACAACCACAGGATCTTGTGCCCGGACAAAATTCCTGAGCTCTCGAATTGTCTGTGGGTTCCCAAGCCCACGACAATTCCAAACTAGGACACTCATGGCTCCTAGCAAGACTGAATATCAGTCTCTGCCAATAGAAAAGTACTTCCTAACTCCGACTGAGAAACCAAACGTCTTTTACTAGGTAACTCATTCGAATCATGAAGTAGAGAAGAAGGCCGTTTTGAGGAAGAGTGTGTAACTTGAGAAGAAACAGCCTCATGATTAGGATGAGGAATTCTTTTCCAGGTACACGAGTATGGCACAGAGATATCGATCAGGATTGGGACCTCAGTCAGCGTAGAATTCTGTAACTGAATGGAAACGGGCTGCTTAAGTGAATCACGTGCTTGGGGGGTGGGGGATGGGGCAGCACGAACTGTATGGCTGAATGGAAAAGCCTTCACTGCACTAACGTGGCCAGGGGAATCAAATTTAAAAATCTTCATATCAATCTCCTTTAATGTTTCCGAAAATGCATCCCTAACATTACTCGGATTCTGATCCGTTGAGATTACCAAATCTGACTGGGATATTGCCTCCGAAATATTAGGAATAGATTTATGTGGTTCAACGTGCATAACTCCCTCCATGCCAGCTGGGGAATTTGAAGTTGAAACTGAAACGGACACTGCATTAATGATCTCCTCATGTTGCGCATTTCCCTTATCAGAATGCTCCACCGGTGCCTCTGAATTAACACCCTCCTCCACCACCACCGCTACAACCACCGAGGCCTGTGACAGGTTATTCTGCCTCGAGTACCGGTCCTCATAGTACCCCGGAACGTAGATAACGTCTTTACCGGCAGAGGTGTATGGTGCGGCTCTTAAGCATGACCCAAATTGTTGATTTTCGACCTTGAGAGTACCCTTATTGTAAATCCACAAATCACAGTTTTTGTCGTCGTGGCTTAGATGACCACACCAGTAACACAAATTCGGAAGGCGCTCATACTTGAAAGAAACCCAAGACTTACCCCCTCCTACAAGAGTAATAACACGACCCCGACACAACAGCAAGTTTAAATCAAGAGTTACTCGAACCCTCATGAACTGACCCCCATCATCATCAACTGCCCCGGAGGATTTTTGCACTTCACCAATAATATCACATAAACATTCAGCCATATACTTCGTCATGTACTTGTAAGGTATATCATGAACCTGCACCCAAAATGTAGCCTTATTAAAGATTAATTCACGAACCGGGGATTCACCATCATACCTTTGAATAACGAATAGGTATTTGTCGAAACTCCAGGGCTGATTTTTGATAATCCGGTCCACATCAGAGAGATTATCGAAGACAAAAAGGCACTTGTGGTCTCTAATACGCCTAATCTTGAAGCCGTTTGTTGACCTCCACAACTGCTTGAACGTTCTAGCCACCGCCTCCATTAGCAAGAAACGTGGAGTTAGAAATTTGGCAGCCAACATATACTCCCCTGTACGATGATCAACCCGCATAGTGTACCCAGATTGTTCTTTTTTGGACAAAGACAGGTTATCCCAAATGGCTGCTAGATCTTCCATGATGAGGAATGAGTTGCAGAAAAAGAAGAGAGGAAAAAAAACTGTTTCCCAAATACCCCAAAAAAGAAACACCCACTAGTCTCGAAACACCAGTAGTGACCCGAGAAAGGAGACGAAGAGAAGTCAATGAAAAAAAACAGCACAACAAGATAAAACGAAGAGAGGAACAAAACACTCTTTACTACCGTAAGGGACAAAACTCTTCTACTGCCTAAAAGGGGAATGGGGGACCATCCTTCCTAAGAGACAGAGAGACTTAAGTTGACAGGAATTATGTTCAAACAAATTATGTTCAAACAGAAAATTGTGTACATTAGATGTACAGATTGTTCAAATTTGTAGAAAAATTCGAATTCGTTGAATGTACAAATTCGTGAAAATTTGATAGAAAATTGAAGAACATACCAAATCATGAAAATTCAATGGGAAATTGTGTACATTAGATGTACAAATAGTCCGCACTTGTTGAGATATTTGTTTTCGTTGAAAGTATAAAATCATGAAAATTCAATGAAAAATTGTGTACATCAGATGTACAGTTCGTTCAGATTTGTAAAAAGGTTCGAATTCGTTGAATGTACAAATTCGGGAAAATCGATGGAAAATCGAAGAATGTACCAAATCGTGAAAATTCAATGGAGAAAATTGTGTACATCAGATGTACAAATATTCCGGACTTGTTGAGAAATTTGATTTCGTTGCAAGTACAAAATCATGAAAATTCAAGGGAAAATTGTGTACATTAGATGTACAGATCGTTCGAATTTGTAAAAAACAAAAATTATTCGTTGAAAGTATAAAATCTTGAAAGTCCAAAATAAAATTGTGTAAATTATATGTACAGATAGTCTGAATTTGTTGAAAAATTCAAATTCATTGAATGTACAAAATCGTGAAAATTAAATGGAAAACTATGTGCTAATGTATTGATCATCCGGATATGTTGAAAAATTTGAAATCGTTGAATGAACAAAATAGTGAAAACTCAATGGAAAATCAAAGAACGTACCAAATGGTGAAAATTCATTGGCAAAATTATGTACATTAGATGTAAAGATCGTCTGAATTTGTTGAATGTACAAACTCATGAAAATTCAATGGAAAATCGAAGTTCTCCATTGAACCTAATGGAGCCATGATCAAAGACCCCCTTAAACTTGCTACAGATTATTTTCCCTTGAACTTCCACTGGATACCAGAATACAATGGTACAAATTTAAGTTATTACTCTATTATCCTGTTTCATGAAAAATCAGTTCTTATCAAATCCATACCTGATAAGATTGATAAGTCAAAAATTATTTACCATAGTGTTTTCATCCTCAATGTGGTCACTGAAGAAAAATGGGGATTCCGTCCTGTTGCTATAAAACCTTTACCTAATTCAGCAATTCCATATTCATACCATGATTATATTCAGGCATGGTTCAAGTTCATGTTTTATATATATATATATATATATATATATATATATATATATATATATATATTTTGTTGGAGGTATATTTGAACCAAGCCCAAACAGAATTGGACAGAGACTCAACAATTGGGAATCCTGTAGAAAGGGCATTAGCTTGAAGATTTTTGGACAAGGATAGATAAAGCAGAACTCAGAACCAAGCTAATTAGGCAACCTGAGAGGCTTTACCTTGAAAAATCTACTACAACTATTGAGCTAAGCACTTTAGGGAGTATCTCACCAATCTAAAGAAGTTTGGTTGGATGAATAGAGAGGCACCATTACAGCCATGGTAGGATTACCTGAGATCACAGACACCAATAGAATAGCTTGGTAAGGTAAGTTCACAAATGAGCTCTAAAGGTAACATCATGGCATATGAATATGCTCAAAATCACTTTTAGCCCCAAGCCTTCACATTGATTGCTCACCAACCCCAATCATATCACACTAAATGCTGAATGATTGGAGGTGTCATTACTGTAGTCCAGAAATTTAAGAATTAATCCTAGCCCTTACTCATTCCTCTCTGCTGCCCACTTGCTAGAGATGGGTAAATTACATCGGTTTAGTCAGTCCCATTATATGTTGGATTACCTAGGGGGTGTATTATGCAAACTTAATTTTTGCCATTATTACAAAAAATATGGATTATACCTCTATTACTTAAGCTTTCTCATTGTTTGAACAATAGTCTTGCTTTTCTGTTCATATGCATAAAATTAGTTGAAGTTTGGGATATAAAATTTTGAAGAGTTATGGGATTGAAAGTTACATTTGGCTTGTGAAAGAGATGATGTGACCATACTCATTGTTGTTTGTTGAACTTGAACAAGGCGAGTGAACTTAGATGTTAACTTAGTTGTTATTCAACAACACTAGGAAGCATGGACAAAAGACATAACAGGATACTTAACACGAAAACATAACCAATCTTGAATGTGCACAGTTGTTGGCTAGGAGCCTAGGACAAAGCCTTTGTCCAAGGCTCCACTGCACTTGACAAGACGAATGTGTAGACATGTTTGTATTGTATTATAGACAAAGCTTTTAGGCTATTGCTCTAGTGCACTTAACATTGGACCCAAGCCAAACTCTATTGGTATTTTTGCATTAGGCCGAATTTGAAATTCTTTCTGATTGGAATATTTAATAAGGCCAGATTTGAATCATTTGGACCGATCGCAAACTCAATAAGGTTTAAGTCGAATCCATGAGTCGATCTTTTTGTTTTTATTTAAGAGCCCAACTAATTTTTTAATTGAAGCCCAACTTTCTCATAAAGAACTGCATTAGCGTTAGAGTGCATTAGGTACATAGTTTTTGAAGCCCAGTGAACATGGGTTTGGGCTGGGAATCGTTTAACTTACTTGGGCTACCTTCTAAACCAATTTTGCAATTTGAATGGGCACATTTTTGGTGTTTTGCATTAAGCCCCATAAAGCCCTGTTTAAATAAATTTGCTTAGAATAGTCCTAAATTTGAACTCATTGGACAGTATCATAATAAAGATTTAAGCCCAAGCCCAGCACTGATCTTTTTATTTTAAGAGCCTGGCGATTTTTTTTAATTGAAGCCCAAACTCAAATTTGTTTGAGCATTCATGATTCATGAATGTTTAAAGCACAAACTCATCCACTATATTAACATCAGGTAAATACAAATTACAAAATCAGGTACTAGCATATGTTACAAATTTTATCAATAATCTAATGAATATTGCGCTTGAGGATTGACTCAAAAACATTAACACCTTGCTACGTGTAACTTTACTTCAAATACAATTTATATCATAGCTTATTTAATAACTTGTTGAGACGATAAATTGTGAATGGTAAACGATTAATTTCACATAGACTTACTACTAATACCATATATCTTTTCTTTTTTCATCACACAAAACCAACCCCTTCAAGAAGTTGCAGGAAAAAGTGTCATAAGACTTATTGTATTCCGCATCTAAAAATAATAAGAACATGCTCTGCCTCTATTCTCTGTGGTTGATATATTAGAGAGAGGAAATTAAGGCAAACCTTCAATCAAAAACCCAAAACCATATCAGTGAAATGGGTAGGAAGAAATTCTTTAACAGTGTTATTGGTATCATTTCAAGTTACAAACGAAACTATGGGGGGGGGGAAAATCCATGATAAAATACTAGTAGAAGTAAATGCATACATTGCTTAAAATAATAAAAGAGAGGTAGAGGTTTTTTTTTTTTTTTTTTTTTTTTTTGAGAAGATAGAGGCGATCTAATATACTGCTTAAAAATCCAAAAGGAAGTAAAGGTGAAAAAAAAAAATTTCGTTTTATATTGGGTAAACAAGAGAAAGAATAAAGGATAGAATTAATTTGTAATAAATAAGGGAGAGAACGTAAAAGATGTTATATTAATTAGGATGACTAAGGTGGCTAATATATTCTTTTAGCCACTAGATTTCCTACAGATTTGCGGTGTAAAAAATGTTCAATTTGAACATTTTTTTAAGGTTGAACTTGAACCCATCTCATATAAGGTTGGGTTCAAGTTACACCTAATGTAACTTTAAATAACGTCACTTAATTCTTTTTAATAGGATGTGAATTTTGACATATCCACCATTAGATTACATTATTTTTGTATATTCTCAATGCTTTCAAAATTTCAAAACGTTCAAAGATCAATAGCCATGTCATCAATCAATTTTTTGAATTCAAGTTTTTGTAGTTTAAAATAATGCATAAAAGATGAGTTTATGAATTGAATGGCAAATTAAATCCGATTGGCATGAAAATTGGCATGCATGTTAAAAAATATAGAGCATGTAATTCAACAGTTGAATTTTCAAAATATGAATTAAATAGCAAGTTATTGAATAGTGTAACATTGCTTAGAGTTACACTGTGTGTGTATATCAAAACACAATTTTGGCTATGTATTTGAATGTGTCTATTAATTATTTGAGTAATATCAAATGTAATTTTATAATGATTTTTTATTATCATAATAATATTCTTTAAGAGAATGAGAAATTTGAATAATATATTTGAAACTTAAAAACTTTAGTGGTAAAGATTTAAAAAAAAAGCAAAAAAAAGAAGAAGGAAACATAACAAATCGGTAATGTTCGGTTCACTTTTCGGTCCATCTGGTCAACTTTGGTTCATTTTTGTCCAATTTGATCCATTCAATCTACTTGGTTCACTTTGGTCTGACTTTTTTCCAGTTCGGTCGATTCGGTCCACATCTGTCCAATTTGGTCCATTCAGTCTAAATTCGGTGTACTTACTTAAGAATTGAAAAAGACAAGTTTTTGTTGAGAGTACTATAAATTATTTAAGTAATATCAATTGTAATTATAGGATAAGTGTTGGTTTGCATAATAATCTCCTTAAGAGTACGAGAATTTGAATAATAACTTTAAAACTTAAAAATTTTAGTTATACCAAAAAAAAAAAAAAATTAGGAAAATATAATGCATAATAACAATAGTTAGAAGAATATGAACCATTTCAAATAATAATAATAATAATATCAATAAAAAAACGTAAAAAATTACAAAATTATATATTTGTAAGAATAGAGTGATGAAAAATACTTTTGAAATTGTTTAATTTTTAGGAATAACAAATTATTTACAATAAAATTTAGAGAATAAATTAAAAATATTTAGTATAAGTTTGTTATGAGTTTTGATTCTCATGATAATCTCCTTTAAGAAAATGAAGAATTTAAATAATTTATTTGAAACTTAAAAAGCTTAGTTGTGCCACCGAAAAAAAAAATGCATAGTATACTATAACATAATTTCGAAGAATATGAACCAACTTATACAAGAATAATATCAATCAAACATACCCAAAATAATATAATGATATATTGGTAGAGATAGAAACATAAAAATAATTTTTGAAATTGTTGAATTTTTAGGAAAAACAAAATTGTCTTCAACAAATTTTAGAGAACAAATTATACATTATATTTATACATGGACCAATGAGCATAAGATACTTGGCCCAATGAGCATGAGATAATGAGAAATTCCATTGGAGTGGAGCGCACAAGACAAGCAAATTTTTTTATTTGAGTTACGTAATTTTTATTGGGATGACCCTAATCTTTTCAAATATTGCCCTAACCAAATTATGAGAAGATGTGTCCCAAATGATGAAATTGTTAACAACACCAGAAACCCTTATCGAAGAACAACATTAAGCTTGCTCTACACTTGCTCTCTTAGCCTTCGTTTGGAAGAAGGGAATGGAATGGAATGGAAATGAATGAAAAGAATAATTTTATAATATTCTTCTTTTCCCTTATTTGAGAGTTTTAATGGAGGGAATGGAAAATCCATCCCCTTGTTGAGAGTTTAAGTGGGAGGGGATGGAATGGGTAGGAGGACTCATTCCTCTCTATTCCTTTAAAATCTCAAATTTTCATTCCCTTCGAAATTGAGAGAAATGAGAGAGAATGAAATTAGATTTAATGATTTTTTTACTAAAACTCCCAAAATACCCCTATATATTCGATCCTTTATTTTAAAATAGGGCTCTATTAGTAATATTGTCATAAAATGATTCCATCATATTCCCTTTATGTTACTCCCAAACAATTTTAGTTACATTCCATTCAATTTCATTCATTTCTATTCCTTTATTTTAAAACATCCAATCAAGGTTACTTAATTCCATTTCATTCCGTTCTTTTCATTCATTTCCCTTGCTTAAATATATTACATTCCATTCAATTCATTTCCATTCCCTTATGATTATTTCATTCCATTACATTCCACTTCATACCACAATTAAATAAACAAATTTGAAATGATTAACCATCTTCACTAAAAACATACTAAAAAAATGAAACGTCAGCAAAATCTTATCATATGAAATACCTGCAACTCATTAATTTTCTCATCAGTGAGTGAACGTTCCATCAACCAATATGCAATCCTATAACAATGACTGGTCATTCCTTTGTTGCAGGGGAAATTGTCTATTAGTAGCACCTGAGAATCACAAAGTTCAGTCAGGGCTGGTCCAACCTAATTTGTGGCCTAAAGCGAATGATTTATGTGAAACCTTTTATATATAAATATTAATTAAATAAAATTATTTAATATTAATCAAATTGTGGTAAATTTGATGTATTAAATACATAATTTAATGAATAATACTAACTAAAACTAAGGTTAATTTCATATAGAGAATTGAATATCATAGTTGAAAAATAAATTTAACAAAAGAAAAATATATTATTTTTCAAAAAGAAATTAATTTATCTTGGATATATGACGATACATAGTTAATTACATTTATAATCTAATTTATAATCTATGATATTAATTGATGTGTCTGGCTTTGTAGTAGATTAGTTTACAAATATTAAAATTTCAAACTATTATGGGAGATTAATCATCATTGATGATCTAACACATTTGCAATTTTTTTTTAAGCCTTGTTAGAAATAAAAAAGGAAAATGCTAAAAGTACAACAAAATGTTTACAATATAATGTAACAATAACAGTAACTGATGAGTTTCAATAATGTAATTAATGAATATTTAAAATACATTTTTGTGATTGGTAACATATTAGTTTGTAAATCTATAGTAAAATTTGTGATATCTCTAACATCACTAATAATAAAAAGTGCACAACCATTTGAAAAAATTCATATTTTTTACAAAATTTTGGGCCTTTTACAATGGAATGGGGGTCTTTTTTGCAAAGGGTAAATATTTTTTGTGGTGGGGGCCTTAGGCCTAGGCCTTGGGCCAGCCCTGAGTTCAGTTTTAGAGAAGCTTCAGAGTAGGGACGAAGCCAGACTATCAAGGAAGGGGGGACTAAAAAAAATCATAACTAAAATACTTTTTTTAAATCAAAATATTTAATTTTTTTAGTAAGATTTTGGCTGATATTTATTATTTACCAAATAATACTTTGTTGTTTCTTTGATATAATTATAAAGATGTCAAACTATTTATAAAAATAAAATAATAAAAAATGACAAAATAATAAAAAATGACAAACTAAAAGACAAAACAACACAACCATGTCAATGACTCAATAAAAAACAACACTACCACTGATCCACTCTACCACTACCAATAGTTTTCTATAAAAAAACTACCAAAGAAAAATTTACACAATTTTTTTCCTTCTTTCGTCGTAACCCCCAAAAAAATGCACAAACTTTAAATATTCAAACAAGACCATCACCACGCACACTAAGAGAGCTCAAAATCATAATCCGACCCAAATCAAAATTTGAATAACCCCAAAACATAACAAATATAAAAATAAAAACCAAATTTACTTTTAAAGGACCTTTCACCTTAGGTTTAAGTTCCACCTAGATTTCCTCTAGTAGATCTAGTGGCATGTGGTGACAATTTACTCAAAACACTTTTTACTAATAGTGTTGGTGTGACCTCTTATAGACTTTTTGTCTCTATTCAACCGAAACCCTCTCACAGGTATTTAAGTTTTTTTTTTTTTCCTTGAAATTTTGTTGGGAATTACGGTGAGAGTAGTGAGAGTGTTAGACTGACATACAAATGTAGTTTTTTTTTTTTTTTTTTTTTTTTTTTTTTTTTTTTTTTTAAATCAAGGCTTTGTGCTGATTTTATGTTGTTTGGGCTTATTTGTGTGGTTCTTTGGGCTCTTTCATAGTTTTAAAGGGCATTTTGGGGACCAAATTTAATTTTTCATGGGCCAGATTCAAATTTATGTATAATACAAGTCCAAACATAGCTTTGTCCCTGCTTCAGAGGCAAGATTCAGTTTTGGGCGAGAAGACTTATTGCTGAGGTATAGGATCCATTCCTTAAGAGACCAAACTTAAGCGATGTTCTGTATAATGAAATTCTGATATTCAGCAATTTCAAAAAGTAGGACATAGATGAGCATACACAAAATAAATCTTTTTTTTGAAAGGTAAACCATACACAAAATAAATCTTAACTTGCCAATGATATCTAATCGATTGATTTTTCATATTGCTGAGGGATAGGAATAAATTGAACTAGTTTTAGCCCTAACCTCAAGATTGATTCCCACAGACACTCTCATGGTCAACCATTCAACATGGATGAGCTCAAAGAACCTTTGACAAGAGTTTTAAGGTAATTGCAATTGTTATTTGAGAAGAAAGTCTAGATCCCAACTTAATATATATATATATATATATATATATATTTATGGTACTTAGGTTGTCTTATAACATATCACCTTCACCTTTGATCATAAACACAATCTTTTTTGTAATGACTCACTAAATATTGTCCAAAAAAAGAGTAGACGCAAACATTCATAGTATGTACATGTGTCAGCAAACATGTTAAATTAAGCATGAAGTTCTTTTCAAAAAATCGCAACATTGAAAGTAGGGGTGTGCAAAAAACCGAAGAACCAAAAAAACCGATTCAAACTGACCGAACCAATGCAAAAATTTCGGTTCGATTTCGGTTCAGTTCGGTTTCGGTTCTATTGAATAAAAAACCGAAAAATTCGGTTCGGTTTTCGGTTTCAAATTTTAATAAACCGACCGAACCGAACTGAACCGAGTTATATTATTATATTATAATTTATATTAAATATATAATATTATAATATTTTGTAAATATACCCAGCCTTTGAGAACTGAGATACGTTTTGCCTATTCCCAAAAAAAAGAGATACACTGTCACTGTGACTGAATCACTGCACTGATACACGCATTGGGGCATTGGGCCTTTGGCAGCTTTGCTTTTGGCAGTGGCTTCCATCACTTCAAATTAAAACAATTTGTGGATTCCCAATACAATTTTCATTGATTCAAAATTTCAAGATTCAAACAAAGATCTGGCCTAATTTATCTTTTTAAACGTAACATTTTAAAACTTGTTAGATTAATCACCTATAATTAAGCTAAATAAATATCTAATTAAACTAAACCTAATCAGAGTATAAAATCAAAAGTTGGAAACCCTACCAAACATACTCCCACAATTTTCAGTTTTCACTCTCACACTTTCCACACTCTCTCACGATCAACCTTAAGACAGCCTCCACTCCACAGTCCCTACCTCCCACGCCGAATCACCCTCTGCCGCCACCTCCACACGCCACCCTCCCCACGCCGGCTTGATCATCGGCTTCTCATCTCACGGTGAGTCTCTGTTTCTCAGTCTTTGTGTTTTGTGTTTTAGGTTTTGAAAATAGTGAATCTCTGTTTTGTAGAAACAACATAAGATCAAGATGTTTATTTTTTCAAGTTTTAATGTTTTATATGCAAATAAAGTTAGGGTTTTGATTTTTAATTAATATATAACTGTAACATACCATGTGTGAAAAAGATGGATAGTGGATTTCATTGATTTCGTGTTTGTGCCAATCTGAAAAAATAGAAGCCCATAGCCAAGTCTAGTTATGTGTGTTTGAGAGACCGAGAGAAAGATGCCGATATCCATTGCCGAGCTATTCAACATTAAGTGGCACTGTAGGGTTTTTAAAATACTGAATCAATAAAGTTAGGGTTTTTAAAATATTGAATCTCTGTTTTGTAGTAACAACATAAGATCAAGAATGTTTATTTTTTCAAGTTTTATATGTGAATAAAGTTAGGGTTTTGAAAAAATCAATAACCCATGTGCTTGGTTTAGCTGCTTTTTTATTTATTTATTGTTGATATATTTTTGTTTATTGTTGTTGACATGTTGTGAATTTGTGACTGTGATGTTGAGTTGTTATTTTCTTATTGATGTTACAGATTTGAAAATCAATAACCCCATGTGCTTAACTGTGATGTTGGTGTATTTGTTAATAGTTGATTGTGATGTTGGCTATTTGTTTATTATTGCCTTGATGTTGATGTGTTTATTATTATCTTATTGACACGTTTATTCTCGGCTTGTTGCTGTATACTAGAGTCCTTCTCATTCTTTTTTCTTTTTTTTTGTTTCTTTCTTGTTGACTTGTTGTGTTATTGTATACTAGAGTAGAGAGAAGAGTCCTTTTCATTCTTTTTATTTTATACTTTTTATAGTTGCTGACTTATTGTGTTTTATTTTATATTGTAGATGAATGAGACAAGAGAAATCCCAGAGGGTCAACACAATGAAGCGGGTCAAGGGGCAACCAATGTGCATGAAGACAAAGGCAAACCCCCACTCCCACCAAATGAAGGTAATACTAGTAAAAAAAGATCTATTGTTTGGGGTCATTTCACTGTTATTGAAGGGGGGGAAAAACCTAGGGCAGCTTGTAACTACTGTGGCACAACCTATGCTTGTGACACAAAGTGTAATGGCACTACAAACATGAGAACTCACATACAATCACAATGTTTAAAATATCCTTATAGGGAAGACAAAAGAAACCAATCAACCCTAGCACTCAAACCTAAAGAAGAAGGAGAAAGTAGTGGTAAACTTGTGCCTTGGGTGTTTAATTTTGAGGAATGTAAGAAAGCATTGGCAGAGATGATTATTCTAGATGAGCTGTCTTTTAGGTTTGTGGAGGGTTTTGGTTTTAGGAAGTTTATGTCTGTTACCCAACCTAGGTTCAATCCAATCCCTTGCCGCACAACAATTGCCAAAACTTGCTTTAGGGTATTTTTAGATGAGAAACAAAAGTTGAAAGAAGCCCTAAGAGAGCAGCGAGTCTGCCTTACCACAGATACATGGACATCCATTCAAAACTTGAACTACATGTGTCTCACTGCCTATTTTATAGATAGTGATTGGAAAATACACAAGAGGATTCTTAGTTTTTGTTTAGTGGAAAATCACAAGGGTGAAACACTTGGGAAGGCGGTTGAGATGTGTTTACTTGATTGGGGGTTAGACAAGATTCTAACTATTACAGTTGATAATGCTGCCTCTAATAGTGGGCTGATTTCTTTTATTCAAAAAAAGACTAAGCATAGGAAGGCAACGATTTTAGGGCATAAATACTTGCATGTGAGGTGTAGTGCTCATATCTTGAACTTGATTGTTCGTGAAGGGTTAGTTGAAATGGATGAGACAATAGTGAAGGTGAGGAAATCTGTACGATATGTAAGATCATCTCCACAAAGACAAAGCACATTTAGGTTATGTGCGGAGAAGGAGAAAGTTGATGTTAAAAATCAGTTGTGCTTAGATGTGCCCACTAGGTGGAACTACACCTATATTATGTTGGAGAAGGCCGAGAAGTATCAAAAGGCTTTTGAGAGATTGGAGGAAGATGATCCAAATTTTCTTATGACAATTAGAGAGGAGGCAAAGGAAGAAAGAAATGATAGACATGAGGTTGCTTGGGGAATGGATGATGTGGATTGGGAAAAGATTAGGATCTTTTTGAAATTTCTTAAAATTTTCTATGATGCAACCTTGCGGTTTTCGGGTGCTAATTATGTCACTAGCAATTCTTTCTTTTTGGAGCTCATGTCAATTCATGACACAATTGAGTTGGATCATGAAAAAGATAGTTATTTGTTGAGAAAAATGGCTGATTACATGAAGAACAAATTTGAAAAGTATTGGGGGAACTTTGATAATATGAATCACTTGTTGTATGTAGGGTTAGTTCTTGATCCTCGATACAAGTTAAGGTATCTTGAGTACTGTTTTGGTACTTTGTATGAGAGGCAAAAGGCTGTTGATATGGCAGAAAAAGTAAAGGCTGTTTTGGAGGATTTGTATAAATCTTATACTCAAAATCAAGTGGGGAGTAGTGGTGCTAGTGCTGTTGCACAAGCCCAAGGCCAAAAACCAAGTGGATCAATGGAGGGAGATGATTTTAGTGTGGTTGATGCGAAGGCAATGAGGATGATGGGATTTAAGAAGCACTTGAAGGTTATTGATTCTTCAAATACCAAATCAGATGTTGATAAATACTTGTTAGAGAGTTGTGAAGATGTCTTTGATGATAATTTTGATATTTTGGCTTGGTGGAAGGTTAATTCCCCACGGTACCGTGTGCTTTCAATAGTTGCACGACATGTTCTTGCAATTCCGGTATCTACTGTGGCCTCAGAATCTGCCTTTAGTACGGCTGGTCGTGTCCTTGATCCCTTCCGGAGTTCATTGTCTCCACTTATGGTGGAAGCCCTCATTTGTGGTCAAAACTGGCTCCGTCCTTCATCGGCTCCAATCTGCCTTCGTGCTGCCATGGATGATGTTGAGGAGTTTGAAAAGCTTGATGGGGGTATGACTTTTATTTGTTATATTAAAAAAATGACTTTCTATTTCTTTATTTATTAAAAAAAATTCTGCATGTCTATTATTATTAAAAAAAATGAATGTCTTGGATTCTTGGCATATTTATTGTTTTATTGTACATTTTGCATGTCTACTTCTTTCTTTATTAAAAAAAACCTAAATGTCTTGGATTCTTGGCATATTTATTGTTTTATTGTACAAGTGACTTTTATGTTTTTTTTCATTTTTTGTTTTTAGAACTCGTGAGTGATGCTGCATTAACATCGGAACTAGGCATGTCCACACCAACACCTATTGAAGTTGATGGTTGAAGATTGCTCTGTGCTCTTTGGACGGGTGGTATTGATGATGATATGTACACTTTTTGATATGTACAGACTGCTGTACAGTTGTACACTTTTTGTTATTAGACACTAGTAGATAGTGGCCTACATATAGATATGGACTTTTATTTTGAACTTTGACAGTGGCCTATACATAATACATAGACAATATATGATATTAGGCAATAGGCAATGACATATGGCCAATTTATTTTGAGTCTTTGGCCAAATATTAAATATGGACAATGTATATGTTGACATTGACATTGACATATGGCCAAGTTATTTTGAGTCTTTGGCTATAATGCTTATGTAGGTATTGACATATGAACAATATGTGGACATTGACATATTACTAATGAAGTAATGAAATATGCACTAGTTATTTTATTTTGACTTGTACAATTTATTTTTTAATCTTATTTGTATTTGATGGGTGCTTGTAACAAGTTACAGATAAGTTTAAGGCTTTGAGCACTAGAGCAATTTTTTGCTCTAGATTTATTTCTAGATTTATGAAATCTGTGTTGACAGGTTGTGCTTGTGCTTGTGCAAATGTATTTTGGACAGGTTATATCATGTTGACAGGTTATTTTTGGATTATGAATATGTGATGTGTATTTTAATGAGTATAATAGAAGCTCTAAAGCAGGTTATGAATTTATGATAGGTTGTGATTTATGAATCTGCAATATGTGTTGTATTTTTGGATTTATGAATCTGTAACAGGTTGTGATTTTTTTTTGAAGAATCTGCTATAATGTGTATTTCTGGATTTATGTTGAGCAAAAGCAAGTTATGAAAAATGTGTATTTCTGGATTTATATTGAGCAAAAGCAGGTTGTGATTTTTTCTTATTTGTAAAATGTTTTTATGGATGTGTGAAAAGGCCCAAAAATGGCCAAAATAGGAAAGGCCCGAATCTGGGCCAAAAGGGCCAAAACAGAAAGCTAAAAAAGGCCCAAAGATGGCCATTGCCAAAATAGAGAAGGCCCGAATTTGGGCCACAACTGGTTCTTAACAAAGGCCCAAAACAGGTTTCTAAAAAAGACTTAATTAGAGCATAAAAGGGCCATAAAACAAGAGGCTTGAATACTACATTTTTTTTTTTTAAAAAGCCCAAACAGAAAATTTTTGGAAAAAAAACCAGAGGCCCAGCTGGCCCAGACTTCAGGCCCAAAAACCGAAACCGACTGAAAAACCGACCGAAACCAAAACAAACCGAAACCGACGGTTTTTGAACTATTTCGGTCGGTTTCGGTTGAGACTTTTAAAAACCGAAAATTTCGGTTTCGGTTGGCCGGATAAAAAAAAACCGACCGAACCGAACCGATTACAGCCCTAATTGAAAGGGAACTATACTTGTTATGTAAATATTCAACTCTAATTATTCTACAATGCAACCTTTGTTTTAACTCAAAATGAGGTATAATGGAAAGGAGCAATACATTCAGGCAGAGATCATTTAATTGTTTTAAATTTTGAATGAGCATAAAGTAATGATTGGTTGGATTGGTCAAGGGCCTGGTTGGAGCTATTGCTGATTAGTACTTGTTTGATTGGGCTCATGTGTTGGGTCTTACAAATTGCTACTTCCTTTTAGAATTCACATATTCACTTACATTTTGTGCAGAATTCTTTTATAAATCTCTTAGGTTACGGTATGCTCATCATTGTGAGCAAGAAGTAATCTATTATTTTAATAAAATATTGTTCCCTATAAGGGGAAAAGATGATTCGTTCTTTTGGGAAGAGGTGTTTATGAATTATGATGCATATTCCAAATTAATCACGGTATTGGATTTTGTTACAATTATAAGCAGAGAGAAAATTTGGCAAAGGTTTGACATTTTCTGCATGGTAATGGTACAATGTTGTATTTGAAAATTTTATAGGTACAATGTTGAGTGTCTTTACAACCCTCCCACAATGCAAATACTAAACATGAATGCAGAGAAAGAAACTCAGCAAACCTAGTAAATGGATCTTAAATTCTTGGATATTGATTGCAGTAAGTAACAATAAAATCAGAAAAATTCAATGCCTCAGACTGCAATAGCCATTGGCAATCCCATAACAGTATAACAAGAAGAATAGAAAACCAACCCAGATAGTAAAATTGCTTGCCAAGTACATACACAACAAAAATACAGCATAATGAGAAACTATAACATAGCAAATTCAAAAACAAGACCACCCAGTACGGAAATTGCAAAGAATACCCATCATAATTTGAACAAAAAAGTTCATAATTTGGGAACAACCCAATTGTGATAATGCAATAATTTCAGTGTTACATGGCAATTCAAATCACTATTACATTATAAAACTATTATGAATGTGGTATTTCTCAAATATAGCACTCGACAATGTGATCCACGGGGAATTGGAAGCTTATTAGAGAATTCACATTGGGTGTGTTAAAAACTAAAAAAATAACCAAAATGGTATTTTAGCACCCTAAATACCAAAAAAGTCGCTGTCCAATGAGCTATAGCTAAATTTTTTTTAACTGGCTGCTATAGAAAATTGCTACCTTTAGAGTTTAGAGTCTACAGAAAAACCACTTTGATTTTGAAATTTGAATGGTGTTTTCTTCTTCTTTATTTATTTATTTTTATTTTTTATTTTTTAAAGTATTTACAATTTCCAGCGCCTATAAAGCCACACAAAAACACAGCAAAGTTATCCCAAAAAAAAAAAAAAAAAACACACAGAGCAAAGTGAAACCCAGAAAAACCAACAGACCCAAATCGGAAAACACAGCAAAAGTGAAACCCAGAAGAACCAACAGACCCAAAATCTCACTGTTGCAGATTCAGAGAACAGATTAATAAAAGGGATAATCCTTTTCTCATTGTACTTGTTCATACATCATATATACATTTTCTTGTACACAATCTCACACACTAGAAATGCACATAGACTCAAATTCTAGAGCCTCTTTAGGTAACCCTAGATCAAAGAGAGGAAGTGAGAGACCCTTTAGGGTTTGAAATTTTCGAATAGGGAGAGAGAAGTGAATTCGAGTTTAAGAGTGACGGGTTTGTAGTAGAATAAGAGGAAACCACCGCCGTTGGTGGCCGTGGCTTCAGCTTTTCAGGACCGGCAATTTAGAGAGGAGATCGAGATATTTGGGTCTGAGTTTGAGAGATAGAAAGAAAAGAAATCACCACCGCCGTTGGTGGTGGCGACGGTGGCCTGAGAGTTTTCAAAGAGGGAGGAGGGTTTGAGAATGTTCTAGAATGGGCTGGAGAACCCGGTTGGCTGAGAGTTTTTGGGCTGGGCCAATCCCAGCCTGCCCATTTCTTTTGTTTAGTAACTTAAGGCCCGGCTCATAATAAACATAAACTCTCTCAAGCCGAAGACCAAAAAGCCATATAAAGAGCCTAACCCAAAATAAAAAGAAACAAATTCACATGCTTAGCTTTTTTCTTTTTTTTTTTGAATAAATTGTTTACATGTTGATGGATTTTGCCTATGTTTACGTACTCATGCATTTTCCATGTATAAAATTTTAATAAAAAATAAAAAGTGGAGAATTGAATTAATGAACTTAATATAAACTTTTAATAAAGTTCCAAATAAAATGATAAGCTTTATTATTAAAAAAACTAAAAAGTCTGGTTCTTTTGTAAATAAACCAGCACCAGCGTGTAGGGACATTTCCAAACTAGGTTGCTTATCAACTTTATCAAAATAAAAATATTTTCTTAAACATTTTATAGAATTGTCAAATGACATTGTTTTAACATTTATAGAATTTAAACCATTGACTTTCTTGTTGTTTATTTGTGTCTTTCGGTATGAGAAAAATGCTTGGAGAGGGCTCATTATACTATGCAATGCTATGGAGCGAGGTACGATGTAATGTTATGGAGTGAGGTAAGCCCCATTACATTTGTCATGCAATTTGCTTTCCTAGTAAATGCAATGCAATCATATGCTTAGTTATGCTTTTTAGTCTTGTTTTCTATAATAAATTGTTCACATGTTTATTCATTTTGCATATGCTTGCATGTTCATGCATTTGCCTTGTCATGTCTTAGGATAGATTTATGAGTTTATATAATCACATGCTCATGCATTTTCCCATGTCATTCTCTTGGGTAGGTAATACAAGTTCACATGCTCAATAATGAACCAAATGCCAAAATTTTTAGTTATCCTGTAAATGTTGAAACTTGGGATTAGTTGCAAAAGAAGGTGCCAATTTTTAAACAAATATGGACGATCAAAATATCTAATGTACATAATTTTCCATTGAATTTTCACGATTTGGTACGTTCTTCAATTTTCCATTGAATTTTCATGATTTTATACGTTTAACGAATTTGAATTTTTCTACAAATTTGGACTATCTGAACATCTAATGTACACAATTTTCCATTAGATTTCCACGATTTTTTACATTCAACAAATATATATATATTTTTTTTTACAAATCCGAACGATCAGTACTTCTAATGTACACAAATTTTCATTGAATTTTACAACTTTGTACTTTCAACGAAATCAAATTTCTCAACAAGTCTGGACTATCTGTAGATTTGATGTACACAATTTTCCATTGAATTTTCACGATTTGGTACGTCTGGTTTTGGCAATATTGTTTTTGGAAGTACTGTTATTGATATGGTAGCTTTGTTTTATGAGTTTAAATTTGCAAAAACCAAAGAAAAAAGAAAATCTTATCATGCTACTTTTGAACAGAAAGAAAAGATTGTGTTAAAAGGAAATGGAAAGAAGAAATGCACCAACTACAAAAACATATTTTGTTTTTTGATTTCATTGAAAACTATTATGTTCCAAAAAATATTTCAAAAAAAAGTTTGAATATGGTAAAAAAATTAAATTTTGTCAAAGAAAATAAAACTATTGTTCGGTCTAGTCATCTGCCCCTTGACACGTTTATTATTGACTATAAAGGGACTGAGATAAAGGTCTCTCCTATCAAAATTGCTAAAATAATTGATGCTAACACCCCTATTTCTATTGAAACAAAAAAGATTATTGAACAAAACAATTTTGTTAATAATTCCTTACATATTATTGGCCAACAACTCGACCAAATTGAAGAAAAAATTGAAAAACCTACTTTTTCAAAAATTGAAAAACCTTTGATTGATTTACCTAGCCAAAGACAAACCTTGAGCCTTAAGACTACCCAGGAAAAAAAAAAAAAAAACGAGCAGAATACTTCTACAAGTGCTACTCGTGCTATTTCAAGAAAAAGGGAAGAGATTGGTTTTTCTGAAGATTCAGATTCTGACTCCTCATCCTTTGCTTCTAATAAATCTGTTTTCAATCTACCTGAAATTAAAAGATTTGTTGAAAAATCCAATCCCATGTCTCTTACAAAGTATTCCTAAAGTTGATACTAAATCCATCTATAAAACTAGTTGGGTCCAGTCTACCTTCAATTCTCAGTTCAATGTCAGAACTGTTGGGCAAACATATTATATTTCAAGAACCCATGAAAAATGTTGTTTGTTTAATAGAAGAAGTATTAATGAATTCCTTGCTAAAAAATTCAGTTATTTGCATATTGGATTAGTTCAAGTTGCTGTTAAACCCCTTACTAAAAAAAGTATTAATGCTTATGTACTTATGTGCTTGAGAGATGCTAGATTTAAAGATTTCCGTACTAGTATTCTTGACATGATCACCTCATCTCTGTTTGATGGTCCTGTTTATATATATATATATATATATATATATAAATATAAATATATATATATATTATATTTTAAAGGCTTTGGAAGCTGTAACACCTGAATGCCATTAAACTTTCCCTTTTATCCTTTGTGATTTTCTTATTTTCTTCCCTCTTAGGTGTAAGGATCATAAACTCCATTTTATTTTATTTAATACAAACGTTCAAATCACCATTGCAAACTTTTCTCACTTGTATATCTCTCCTTTTTAATGGATGTATAATAATGTTGTTGACTTGTTGGTTGCTTATTTCACTAGCCTGTCCATCAAATATATCCCTAAACACTAATTCCCACGAGAAACTCCTCTCAGAAATCTGAAATTCTCTTGATTTTTTGAGGGTCTTAATGCTATAAATGTTTTTATTTTACAAAAAATGGGTTTCCAGAAACTCAATTCTATTAGAAATTTGAAATTCTGTTGATTTTTTGAGGGTCTTAAACTCTTAATGCTATAAATTTTTTGTTTGACAAAAGAAAGTTACTACAGTAGAATTAGAAGTCTACACCACTTTTTTAATTACCCTCAAAACTTTTTTACTACTAAAGGAAGATCTATTTTCAAAACTTTTAAAAGATTAATACTTTGATCCTTACATCACAGTTATTTAATATTGTCTTTGTAAGTTTTATGTATTACTGAAGGCTTGACCTCCCTAAACCTTTCTGCAAAGTCTGTTCCTTTTGATCATCGACAATTTGAAAATAATAATAATAATAATAATAACAATAATAATGCTACTTTTTTATTTTTTATTTTTGAGAAAAATAATGCTACTTGTTAGTTACTAATCACACGATATTTTTATTTTCGCCATACACTTATTTAGTGGTCTCAGTATAACATCAAAAGCCTTTCTCATGCATTTGACACCGAGACAATTACATATCTAAAATTCACAATTGGAAAGCTATTTCGTGACTAGAAACCATTATTGTATCACCTGTACAAGCTTGTAGAAACTAAAGAAATAAGAAATAAAACATTTAAGAGTTGCAATGTCAAGCAATTTCATAACATCTACCAATGTCAATTTTCCATTCAAGATTGAGGCCTTTTTATGAGTGAAACCAAAAAACTGCAACCGAAAAAGAAAAGACTCAAAAGAGTATCACAGTTGCTGGGATAAGGCTTTTGATCCACAAGCAATGTACGTGAATATTGAAGGTATCTGAATTCTAAAGGGTTTCTTTGACATTTTGAGAAACATACATCTCACTAATAGAATAGAATAGGGATCAATTATCAGTATGATTGTCACGGATAAAAAGATTATGTAAACCTCAAGTTGTTTATCAACATGTTTGGAAATCTCATAAAGAAAATAGTTCTTTACGGTTTGCATTGATCGAATTTGAAAATGTTCCAATGTTTATATATAAAAATAGTAGGACCATGCATAAAAATCTAGATTACGAGAACTAAGGTTCTGAAAAATATATATAGATTATGAATTAGGACTTCAATCAAAGAAAGGCAGCTTCAACACAATTTATCCAAAAACAAAAGAATGGCCTGACGACTAATGCCTTCTACGTCAATAGACAAAAGTAAGGTCAATATGCTCCGTTGCTCATCATATCCATGAAAAATATTAGTGTGGCACCATATCATGAAACAAATAATTGAAGAGAACTTATGAATAATAGCAATTAATTTGCTTCCACTATACCCCCCGAACCATACCATATTCTATTGTGCAATTTTCTTTTTTTAGTAGGCATTGTTCTGCAATTCCTTGACAGCCAAATTTACCTTGTAATACATACCAACAGGCTATAGGAGGACTCCATCTACACTCTCCAATGGCCACTCTTGTCTGATTATTTTTCTAAGTTTTCATAAATTCCATAGATTAGAGGCTATTTACACCAAATTCACTATTATCTTCAGAGCTTCACCCACCCACCTTTGGTTCCAATTGTACCATAATAGCCAGGCTATATATAGCATGACCTCCACCTCCATGACATGCCTATTTTGTTTTGAAGACAGAATAACATTGTGCACGACTAAATTTTGAGTTTGAAATAAAGTCAAACAAGTAAAATTGTTTTATAAATGTAAATTTGTATTTATGAATGTGTGGTACAATTTTTTCTGATTACAAAAGAGTGATCCTCTAATTCAATCTCCTTGAAAGATTTGTTGATTGGAATTGTGGTAATGTGATTTTGATTTGAACACCAAATATCCTTCAATTTGGCTGAAGGATGGATCAAAGACCCTTGAAACAGAATTACAATGAATCTCTGACTATGATCTTATTAGAAATTCTTTGTTCTTCGTGTTTTTTGTGCATTCTTCGCCTTTGAAGGTTTGTGGTGGAAATTTTTTAGGGATTTGGAGGCTTGAATCCGTAAATCTTCACCAATTTGTGGTTTCTTGGAGTTTCTAAGGGCTTTTGAGCTTGATTCTAGTGAATCCAAATATTCTTCGTATTCGAAGGTTGAAGTTCTTGAAGTTCCTGGAGGTTTTAGGGCTTGATTCTAGCAGAGCTTATGTACTTCTGAATCTTCTTTGATGTTGCTTATGACATGGATGTCTTGGTGTGTAGAAATGTCTTAGGATTGAAGTCTTCTATTTATAGGAGTTTGGGAGTGGGTGAGTGACACGTGGCAGAGTCTGATTGGTGACACATGTCATAGCTTGATTGGAGGAGCTTTAAGACTTTTTCTCCAAGACACATGACATCATTTGATTGGCCGAAATGTCTTGATTTTCAAGGTAACACATGTCAACACTTGATTGGACTGCTTATATCATTACTTACACGCGCCAATGTGTAGCCTATGTCATTGCTTACACGTGCCAACGTGTGATTGGTTTCTACATGCTTTTTTATGCTTTTATTTCAATGACACTTAACAAATCTCTGTTGGTTTCTAAATGGTGATAGTGGAAACTAGTAGCAATACGTGGCGCTTTGTAATTGGTTGTACTTTGTGGACTTGGTAGTATGATGTGTCAGCTTGTGATAAGTCGAGAATTTTCTCCCTGTACAAATACCATACCTATGGAAACATCATGGTTGGTCTCTTAGACTTCTAGTGCTTCTGAGCACTCCCGTAATATATATGTCACTGATTCTGCACTATCCCCACATATTTCACTTGATAATGATGATACTATACTCCTACAATAAAAATTGAGCTAATTCATAGGTAAAATATTGTGGATCACCTTTCAAGCAAAGAATATAAGTTATGGCTACACATTTAGGAGTAGTTTTAGGACTACAAATTATTCTACAATTTTTTTGCCACAACTCTAACATGACAGACTGTGAGTGATTAATCATCACTTACACATGGATCTACAATTTTTTCTACTAATCACGCTTTGCCACATTACAGTTGTGGCAAGAGTTGTGAAAAATTTTGTAGTCTTAGACTTTTCCCACGTTTAGTCTCCAAAAAAAAAAAAAAAAAAAAAAAAAAAAGGGTACTTTTTTTGGGTACTTTTTAGCACATCACAGCATATCAGGTGCTAAGTTAGTGACATAGCGGAAGACAATCAATAGCTTAGCACAATCCCTATGATAAAGGCAACTCAAATTAATACTTAAAGAACAAAATAGCATATATTTGATAATTACCTAACTTCAAAATCAAGAATCATAGCAATGCAAAGAGAAGTACTATTATAATCTGGTAGTAGAAATAGAAACATCTATCGTCAAAAGCTTGGGTAGCACACTAATGACATAAAATCGACTCTCCAATTAGGCACTTGAAAAACCGACACATGGTATATATGTGATAATTTAAAAAAGACTTCTCAGTGGGATAAGCAAATGAAAGGATGAATATACTTTGAATGGTCGCAAGATATTTCCTAACAACCTATGCGGTTTTAATTGAATTAAATAGAAACTTTTTTATATTTATTTTTTATGACATAGTAAAACATCGCTCATTAGTTACATTGCATGTCACAGAGTATATTGTACAAAAAATTTCAAACTTCAAAATTCAGTCAACATACGTCATATTTAAGAATAGCTCTAATACCATAGGCCTTTAATTAATCCAAGGGTACATGCGCAATCCAAGAAATTCAAAATTTATTTTATACCTATTTCATATCAAAACATAACAAATTGGTGACATATTTTATGCAAAAATAATCATATCAAGCATCAACTTATAATAACCACCCAACAACATCAATTTCTTAGAAAAATTTTCAAGCGTCAAAGTCTTAGACCTACCTCAAAGTTCACAACAATCAAGAATATGGCCAAAATCATATTCCTTTAGCTTCTCGAACTTCCACACTAACCAAGCAAAAAATAAAAATAAAAATAAAAACCTCAAATTTAGGGGTATGGATTACTATCTTGTCAAATTAAATAAAATCTACAAAAATATTGACTCAAATTTTGAATAATATTAAAATTCCAAAAACTCAATCTTCTTCTTTTCTTTTCTCACAATTTCTAATCAACCAAATAGAGAAAAGAGCAGAGTAACTGAGTAATATACTGTTATCTTATAGATAAATAAAAAAAGGCACGTGGAATTTGAGTGGATCTCAATTTTTTTTGAAAAAAACAAAAATCATGGAATGCATGAGACTCCAATCTACCAAACCTTGTAAACCTTAGTTCAACAAAAAAAAATATAAACCGTATCAGATCCTTTTATTTAATAGCAATAAATTCATCAAATTATTGTAGCAATATTACTATTTAAACGAAAAAAAAAAAAAAAAAAAAAATCAGCAATTCAAAATACATTCACTCAGCCAAAGCAAAAATTTTCATCCAACCAAATCAAAACATTCCTCAATTTTCATAAACTGCCAGCTTTGCTTTAGGCTTGAACTCAATATGATTGTATTGGATTAATTGTTGTATAGAATTAAATTTTTTTATTTCAATGTAATTCACTAAATAAATGTCCAGAAAAAACAGTAATCTTAGTACAAAGCTAATTACCTTGATACATGCTAACTACTTACTATTACAGTACATCAATGAGCATTTTATTACTAAATACAGCAGCACTTAATTGATGCAGAAGTAGCTCTTGAACAGCGCAAAAGTCCAGAATGACAAACTTGTATACTGGCAACAGGCATAGCGACAATAGCAAAGGTAGCTGGAACATAGCAATGTGCAACTTAAGGCTCTAATAGTATTGTACATTAAACTCCAGTAGGTAGCATGGATAGCAAGCCATTATGCATCCATCATTTCAAAAGCAATATAGTATATGGTACAATTTAGAACAATCCAAAACCTGAAAGTATATGGTACAAATTTAAAATATAATTCAAACTAAAGGAGAATTATTATAGTGAGTTTTGGTGAACTATCTAAGGAATAATCTTTGATCAATTATATTCCCTTATCCAGGGCAACATAAAATAAATAAATAAAGAGAAAATGCAATTCCCCTATTGGTTGTGTTTTAAAAAAGAGACATCGATAGTCTTATTACTTTTTGGTATTACTTTTAAATAAAATAATTCAAGTTAATAAAAAGTTGATAAATTATGAAAGTTATCAAAATGGTGTCTATTGAGTTTTAAAATATGGTTACAATTTGAGGGGGGAGTTTTTTTTTTATTTTTTATTTTTTTATTATTATTATTTTTTTACATATTTAATAACTACTTTTTTATGGATAATAACTACTGTGGGGACAGAATCCACCGCAATCATGTTTGTCCGCTTTGGGCATGCTTTGCAACGTTCGACCCTTTGGGTGGCATGCTTCGGCAACGTCCTCACGGCTTTGTTCATCTAGCGACGTGGGCATGCTTTGCGCAAGAGTCCTACATCGAAGAAAGAAGCGCCCCACCTATGCCTTATAAGCTTGAGCTCAAGGCATAAGTGTACCGTGTTGTAGTGGATATGAAGGAAATCCTTATCTTTACACGGGATGCGAAGGTAAACTTCAATGACGTTTAATTATATATAACTATTAATTTATCAAAACTAATATTTTTAATTTCATGTTTTATTATTTATATTAAACAATAGAATTTTCACTTTTTATTATAATCTTGAAATTTTTTCATCTAGTAATGTTTTTCTATAATTTGAATTATTAGATCTTATTGTCATATATAATCTATATAATGGATTTAAAATAAAATAAATAAATCTTTTAAAATTATAATATTATGAGATAATAAGGAAAAAGATTGTCTTTAATCTCCTTATATATTCTTTTATTGGATGTGAATTTTGAATATATAATCGTTAGATTGCATGTTCTTATTATTTAGTCTATGCTTGCAAAATTTCAAGAAGATCAAATATCAATAAATATATCATCAATCAAATGTTTAAATTTCAAGTTTTTGTAATCTAAAACTATGCATAAAAAATAAGTTTATTGATCAAATAGTAAATAACATCCGATTTGAATGAAATGTAACATGTGTGTTAAGAATATAAAAAACATGCAATCTGACAGTTAGATTTTCAAATTTCCCATACAATAAAAGATATAAGAAGAATTTGAAAAGTTTCTCTCCAAACTAATTTGGAGAAAACCTTGTTCAAATAATAAATATTTTTTTTTTGGGCAAAATAAGTGTATGAAAGATTAAATAAACATTGTCTTCTTTTTGCTATATGTATAGTATGAAATACGTTCAAATGAAACGTGAACGTATTTCATACTATACATATTCTGTCTTGTACATTACTAATTACGTTTTTGAGAATTTTTTTTTTTTTATACAAGATAAAATTTCTATTCTAGCATAATTTAAGTGTATATATATGTGAAACTCCTTCCTGATAACTTGAATCTCGACCCTTGCCCCCCACACCTCACAAGCATTTATACTTATAGAGTGACCACTGCACCAAGGGTGTGCGGTGGTATGTTTTTGAGAATTAATGCTTGGTATTTTGTTGAAATTTTTCACAAAGAGTAATTATATATATTAAATGAAATTTTGTTAGGTTACATCAAGGGGAACAAAAGATAATCAACTAGAGTGGATGCCAAAAGATAGCGCCAAACTATGACCCATATCTGTGATCCATCATTGAAATTGAGATTATCCATTTCAGGATGAAAATTTCCTTTTTTTTTTAAATAAATAAAAAATTAAGAATACATAATACCACATCATTTTAAATTTTATTCAAGAATTATATCTGATTTAAATAACATATCATCACATATTAGATTTATTCTAAAATAAATTATCAATTTGAAAGAACTCTGTCTTTATTTTTTTAGTGTACTAGATGTATATATATATATATATATTTATATATATATATTTATATATATATATTTATATTAATGTATATATCAAATAGTTAGCATATTTAATAATTACATTTATTACAGTATGAAAACAGCATCTTAATGATTCAAAGTATCCTCGCTAGCTATATAAACCCTTTATAATACAATAGAAGTGCAGTTTTCTATAATTGGTATGTGTTTTTCTCTTTCACAACAATACTTTAAACAAATGCCTTACTATATTCCCACAAAAATAATCGAATTTAATCAATTTTCGTCACCTATATCCTTTAGAATAAATTTAGTGCCCATTTGTAATGATATGTTTAGTAAAGTTGTAAATGAATCAAATTTTTCATCGACAACTCGAGCTTGACTCAAGAAATTTTTTTAATTTTTTTATGTATATTTATTTAGCAAAAAATTCATAGTTCAAACTCAATTTTAGATTCAACTATTAAATGAGTCAATCTCAAACATAATAATATATATGTGAACAAGCTTATGAATATTTGACTTGATTTAAGTAATATAATATTATTTGTTTATATGTATACATAAATTCATAAAATTTCTAAGTATTACTAATTTATTGATAAGATATAAATATCATATTTTGTAATAAAATTATATAATTTTTAACAATACAATGTTGACAAATCTATATTTTATAAGTTCATAAACAAAAACCATTCTCTATAATAAACTGAAATTATATAATTTCAACGCTTTTTAGTTATAAATTACTAGCATAAATTTATTACAAGGTGAAAAATTTTAGTTGCGAAGTTAACTATATATGAAAAATGAAAACGAACCAATTCAATTATTTAGGAACAAGCTTGAGTTTGTTTAACAAGAAAATAAACTAAACTTAAATATGTAATATAGTTTGACAATGAGACACAATTGTTGAGCAACAATAGAAGCTTTAACATTAATTATTATAATTTGAGGCTTGCAGAAGCACATGCACATGAACTAGAAAATAAAACATCCACACAAGATGTGGCTTAGCCAACTGCATGCCTACATCCACAGCCAACACCAATCAACAATATCTAATATCAACCATATGCATTACAATGACTTTAATCAACACTCACAACTCACACAAAAAACACTCACAAATCTCACAAATACACAAACAAAACCTCTTACAAACTCAAACTCACAATCTGAAATCCTCAATACAACCAATAATTCTCTCACACTCACATAACAAACAAACTCTCAATACATAACAGAGAGTAATCTATCAACCCCAAAATCTACCAAAATATTCTCCAAAGAAACCCACTTATGTTTTTCTAGGAGACTTTCTCCTCTCCCCACATGGAAGGAACCTTAGGAACAAGCCATCAAACCCTTTGCAAAAACACATATTTATAAGGCTTCAATCTTATTCCTTAATGGACAAGAAATACCCAACTACTTCTTTATCAAGAAAACCCAAATTAAAACTAATTAGGAATATGAGGCAACATTCAACAAATTGAATGGACAATCCTAAACTTTAACACTCAGTATATCTTAGCTCAACTTTACAACACTAATTACTAGCAACACAATCTTAAAATATCAAATATGTTAATTAGATCTTTAAACATTTATACTTTACTTCTAATGTTAAACATTTTCATAAACTTTGCATTTCCCATTATATGTAATAATCTAATATATACTAGGAAAAATGCAAAATTCCAATTATATGTAATAATTTTCCTATATAATCAAAAATGCAAAATCTAAATTTGACCAGAATTCATTTCAATCCTCTAATTTTACCTTCTTCTTTTTTTTCGATTAAGTCCTCTAAATTTCAAATTTAATTAATTTAATCATTCCTTCATTTCTCTGTACAAAATTTTCCATTAACATCATTTCTTGAATTAAAAATTCCAAATTGTTTTTTTTAACTATTCATAAAATAGATTCATCCAAAAGATATCAAAAGTAAAAATTTAGCCAAAATTTTCTATAACTTCTCCCCAACCAAACAAAACCAAATTATTTGATCCACAAAAATTCGAAGTTTTTTATTTATTTATTTATTTATTTATTTATTTTTATTTATTTTTTTGAGAAAGTTAAAAACTTCTAGAAAACTAAAGCAATTTCGAGTTGATCGCCATTCACTTATGATTGGCTCCGACCACCTTTCAGTTTTTACTTTTAGCTTTTGACTGAGCCATAATGTTCTCTTGGTGGTTTCTGTTTATGTTTATTGTCTGCTTATGTTTTCCACTTGTTGCAATAAGGACACTAGCAAAAACATGAATTTTTTTTTTGGGAGGCCGAGTTGTGATACCAACATTTTAGTCATGATAATCTTGAGGGTTCCAAAAAGTAGCAAATTAAATGTTACTTTTTGAAATCTCGGGATTTAATTTGTTACTTTTAAAACTATAGGGTATACTTTCTTTCATTTTAAAATTTCAATGTTTAATTTATTAGTTATGAAAGTACATGGTCCAATTTGTGACACCTCTTAACTTATAGGGTGCAAAAGATATATATTTTTTTTAAGAGCACCATTGCACTAACTCATATATTTGGAGGGCCAACTCCAATTTTTATAAGCTAAATCTTCAAAATGCTCAATATTTTTACATACTAAAAAAGGATTTTCAGCCCCTCCCCCCTGTGAGTGGTTCCGACCCTGAGTAAGGATGCTTAAGACCCAAGACAATGCTAGTAATAAGGCTGTTTGAGATTTATTAATCTCCTAGTATCTAACCCAAATCAATCTTGAAGAACGTCTGGTGCTTAGAACCTTTGAAACCTCTTTTGCCTATATGAGTGAGCACCAAAGTGCCCAAAATTTTAATGAATTTATTAATTTTTCTGTCAAAATTCCACTAGATACCATATGGATGAATGTGAAGATATGTATGTTGTAACTTGTCAGCACCAAATGCACCCAAAAGTTAATGAATTTATAAATTTGCATGTTTTCCTATTCCTGTCAGATATAAATGAATGCGAGAAAGACAATACATGTCCCAACAACTTAGATTGTGAGAATATAGAAGGCAGTTACAATTGCAACAAGCAAGAGTCTCCATTGAAAGTAGCCATTATAGGTATGTCCGTATGCTCATTAAATTTGGAAAATGAATAAAGTAAAAAATAATAAGATCATGGTTATGTGACTAAGAGGTGCTATAGCACATGGTTCGTTACATCTACCGTTATCAATTGTGCAAAAATATTTTGATGGTAAATTTAATTATTTAATATCTTTTATGATACAATGATAGATTACTGATTGTCTTAAAAACCTTTCTTTCTTTTTTTTTTTTTTAAAAAAAACATTTTATCCTAAAAACTTAAACTATTAAAAAATTGTAAATTTAATCATTTAATTACATCATTTTAATAAATATGGTGTTTATAATTCTAATTATCATTTAATTCTCTTAGAAGTCTTTTGTTTTTCAACCATTGGAAAATGTGTTCCATCTTACTTCTCTTTTTTACTTGGCAAATAAATTTTTACATTTAGTTTATTGGTTTTTCTTAACTCAATAGAGCATGACAGGGATTGACTTAATCCTACCTTTCCGATCGAGCTATATCATGGAAACAACTTTAAAAAAAAAAAAAAAAAAAAAAAAAAAAAAAAACTATATTTAATTTTTGTGCTCTTGGCAATCTATCACCAAAAGATATGATCATACCCCGTATAACTTGATAGTTTTAGACGGGTGAGGTTTAGATCTAGTGTTCAGTTGCACTGGACTCATTAAGATTATAACACGTGTCCACTTTTGAACACATGTTACCATCTTAACGGGTCCAGTGCATTACATGCACTGCACCTAAACCTCACTCATTTTAGACTATTATTAGCTAAATTGCATTACTCATTAGAGCATTCACAGTGGGAATAGCATATGCCATATGTTGGTAGTCTTTAGCATTTAAGCCCTAAAACCCCCCAATAGCCGATCTTGCAAAACTTGACTATTGCAAAAAAATTTGCGATTGTGCTATAGCGGGATTCTAAATGTAGAATTGCACTGTAGCACAATTGTAAAACTAAATAATAGTTTTTTATTTTGAATCTGACTTTTTCTCTCTCTTTATTTTCTGTGTTTTTCATCTCCTCTCTCCTTCTCCACAACAGCCCCTCTCTCTCTCGTCATATCTCTCTATCACTGTTGGCATATTCTAGCATGGGTCCAGCGTGGGTTGCTCAAGCACACCGATGATGGGCTGTGATTCTCGCCGATGATGGGTTGCTCAAGCTCGGTGAAGATGGGTTGGGTTTTATGTGTTGTGGTGCGATGGAGGAAACGTTGATCTAGTGGCGGTAGTGGCAGTGTTGATCTAGTGGCGGTGGTGCGACGTGTGTGTGTGTGTGTTGATTGGCGTTGATCTGGGTTTTGCTCAACAAGTGTGTTTTTTTAATATTTGGGTTTTGTGTGTTGTGTTTTGATCGAGGTTGATCTGGGTTTTGCTCAACAACTGTCTAGGTTTTACTTATATATATTAATAAGTAAATCTATATATATAATAACAGGTAAAATTGAGAGAAAATCTAACCAGATTTCAAATTAGAATTCAATTAGAGTCTCATTTTGCACCACGTGTCCCATTTAATCTAAGTTTTTAAATTTTTATGCCAAGTGAATTAATTCAATATAAAAATTGGATTTCAATTAGAGTTTAATTTTACGACATGTGTCTCATCTAATCTAAGTTTTTTAATTTTTGTACCAATTGAGTTAATTTAGTGTAAAAAATGAGAAGTCCAATATAAGTAAACTATAAAAAACTTAATTTTTGAATGATTTTATATTTATGAGCCCTTTTTTATTGTAGAACATAAAACAATTCAAGTTTATGAGTCATATATATATATATATATATTAATAAGTAAAGCTTAGAGAAAATTTAATTAGCTTTTAAATTGGAATTCAATTAGAGTCTAATTTAATTAGCTTTTAAACTGGAATTCAATTAGGGTCTAATTTAATTACATGGCGTAAAATTTAATTTTTATGCCAAATGAGTTAATTTAGAGTAAAAAACGAGGAGTCCAATATAAATAAATCATAAAAAAACATAATCATATATGTAACAGTATATATAAAATTAGAGGAAGAGAGATTTTGAATGATTTTATATTTATGAGCCTTTTTTATAACTAAAAACAATTCATTTGGCACAAAAATTTATATAAATATATATATATTAATAGGTAAAGCTTAGAGTAAATCCAATTAAATTCTACAATTGAAGTCCAATTTTGCGCCATGTATCCTAAATTATTTATTTTTAGAGAAAGTTTTATTTCTTAATTTTGGAATCAAATGTGGGACCATATTATAAATATTCATTCAAATGAGTTATTTTGTACAGAAACCAAAGAGTCTAGAATTAATGAACATAAAAATATTTTAAAAATAGACAATTTATATTTTCTACCTAATAACATTTTTACAAGACTTTTTAAAGAGTTAAAAAAAATATAAGAATGACTATCAATAATATTTAAATTATATATGTAAAATTATTATACTATGCATCTTAATGTGTATCTTTTAAGTATATCCATGCATATGCATGAGATTACAAGCTAATAAATAATAATAGGTGAAGCTAAGAGAAACTCAAATTAGAATTCCAAATTAGAGTTCCAATTTTGTGCCATGTGTCCTAAATTATTTATTCTTAAAGAATTTTATTTCTTAATTTTAAAATCAAATGTGGGACCACATCACAAATATTCATCCAAATGATTTATTAAGTACAAAAACCAAAGAGTCTAGAATAAATAAATCGTAAAAGAAAAGTGTTTCATAATAATTAAAAAAAAAATGAATAATTTGCATTTTATACCTAATAATATCCTTGCAAATTTTTTTAAAGAGTTAACAAAATATAAAAATGACTATCAATAGTTTTTAAATTATATATAGGAATTATATTATTCATCTTATTGTATATCTTTAAGTGTATCCATGCATATGCATGAGGTTACAAGCTAGTTTTTAATAAATATTAGAAGAAAAGTAAAGGAAAAATGAGTTAAGGATTTTGGTTAATCCCAAGAAATAGTGAAGGCTGATTTTAGTGATGAACACTACTATACAAGGTTTGGCTTATCTCAAATAGTTTTTTAAGCAGACATTTCTTTTTGTTTTAATCATCACCCACTAAATAAACAAAATGTGGAGATTAAAACTCATAATTACATTATTCTATTTTAAGGAGAAACTAACTAAATGTCCAACTAAAAAACTACTTGAGGTAAGCCAAAAAGTATATAAATACTTTGTTTTTTAGAAAATAACTTTGTAAGAATTTGTCAATTAGGTTTTTAAGCTCATTTAAGGCAGGACTGCCCAGAGACATGTTGAAAAATTAAATAAGAGAGACATTTTTGTTTGGTAAAAAAAAATCCCAATCTCAAGTCCCTTACCGTGCCATTTAATAAAAACACAATACACCATTAAACTGTTACCTGAAAATCTAAGTACCTAATAGTAAATTTGTTTCTTCCTAAGAAATTAATTATATAGGACCTAACACTTATTTAGGCTGTGCAAATTGTGAGAACATACTAATGTAAAAAAAGAAAAACAAAAGTTAGTAACCTTTAGTGGGAAAGATGTTTCTAATTAATCGTAATTATGTTCAAATCTATTTTACACATGCATATTTTTATATAATCCGAATTTAGGCCAATGTTTCTAACCTATAAAAATTATTATGTCGATGTGATATTTCTATTTTATTTGCTTGATGTATGAAGTTATTTGTACAAGCTATGGGTATTGTTTCTTCTCCTTATTACTTCGTGGTTATACAAAGTGATTAAGAAAAGAAACAAAATTAAGCTCAAGAAAAAGTTCTTCAAAAGGAATGGTGGTTTGTTATTACAACAACAATTATCTTCAAATGAAAACAATGTTTAGAAGGAAAAATTATTCAATTCAAAGGAGTTGGAAAATGCGACAAATCATTTTAATGAAAACAGAATACTTGGTAAGGGTGGACAAGGTACAATTTATAAAGGAATGTTAATTGATGGAAGAATTGTGGCAATTAAAAAGTGCAACACAGTGGACGAGGGAAATCTTGAACAATTCATTAATGAGATTATCATTCTTTCACAAATCAATCATAGAAATGTGGTTAAACTACTTGGATGTTGTTTAGAGACAGAAGTTCATCTGCTAGTTTATGAATTCATTCCCAACGACACACTTTTTCAGTTTCTCCACGAAGAAAATGAAGATTTTCCATTGCTAACTTGGGATATGCGCTTAAGGATTGTCACTGAAATTGCAGGAGCTCTATCATACTTACACTCGGCAGCTTCAGTACCCATTTACCATCGAGACATAAAATCTTCAAACATACTACTTGATGAGAAATATAGAGCAAAAATAGCAGACTTCGGCACTTCAAAATCAGTAGCCATTGACCAAACTCATGTAACCACACTAGTATATGGTACTTGGATCCAGAATACTTTCAAACAAGCCAATTTACAGGAAAAAAAAAAAGTGATGTTTATAGTTTTGGAGTGGTCCTTATTGAGCTTTTAACAGGAGAAAAACCAGTTTCTTCGACGAGATCACAAGAAGGTCGGAATCTATCTACATATTTCGTTCACTCATTAAAAGAGAATTGTCTCTTTGACATACTTGATACTCAAGTAAGCAAGGTTGATAATAAAGATGAAGTCATGAAAATTGCTAACCTTGCAAAAAGATGTTTGCACTTTAATGGAAAGAAACGACCTACGATGATAGAAATCATGATGGAGTTGGAGGGAGTTCAAAAAATTTTGCCTGTTCAACCAAATTTTGAAGAACTTGAATATGTTAGAAATGATGAAATGGGACCTTGGAATGATGTTTCTATTTCAACAAATTCATGTTTAGAATCAAGCACAACTTCATCATCAGATGTCCTGCCACTTTTATCCATTAAATCACTTTGATTAATAAACTATGTACTTATTCATTTTTGTTTCATGTTGTAAACTATTATAAAATCATATTACTATTTTCAAACTCCTCCTAGTATAGTAGCAATAATGATATTATATCTTTGTTTGGTCTTGTTTTGGTCCTTTTGGTATTGACATAAGAAAGTATAATTTTAACTGCTGAGTTTTGAAGATAAAAAATTTTAGCCTTCGTTTGGAAGGAGAGAATGGAATGGAGTGAATAGAATATTTTTAGAATATTGTTCCCTCCCCTTGTTTGGGAGTTTTAACGGAGGGAATGGAAAGTTCATTTCCTTGTTCAGGAGTTTAAGTGGGAATGAATGGAATGGTTAAGAGGGAACACTCATTCCTCCATTTTCCCTCAAAACCTCAAATATTTGTTCTCCCAAAATTGGGAGGAATGAGTGGGAATAGATTTAGGTTTAATGAAAATTTTGTCAAAACTCCTAAAATACCCCTTCAATCTCAGCCCTTTTTACACATCATGGCAACTTTTTTTTCTCAACCAACCGGGAAAAAAAAAAGGCTATTGTTCTTGTTAGGATCATATTTTATGTAATTAGCTAATCCTTTGACAAAATGCACTTTACTTGTAATTTGGTAGATCTAAGTTAGATTTAATATATCAAGAAATATGTTGTTCAAGCATATTAAGTGTTCGTATTAAAGACATGAAGATTGATCCAAGAAACAAGTGAAGAAAAGTTGTTTTATTAAATCTAGACAAATAGCTCAACAGATACTGCTTAAAATATCAAATATTTTTGGCCTATCACCAAGAATGATCACCCAGGAAAACTTTTGAAAACTGTGGTTTCAAAGTAGAAAACCTGGGAAGAATTTAACCTAAACAATCCTCAATCCAACAATTCGCTAATAGAATTGAAGATTATATAATAGACTTAACTTAAATCTACTGCTACCTCATGTAGTACTTATTTACGTGACCACACATAGCTCCTAATCCACAGACTCAGACTCTTCTAATGTGACCAACAACACCATAGTGGTGACAAGTAGGCACAAAATCAGGTTTTTCCTGCAACCTAGGAGGAGGTTTAGACATAGGTTTAGAAACTTCAGCGTCTACATCCAAACTTTTACCTTTGTCTAACCTAGCAAAATTAGCATTTTCTTTATGATTCCTCTTAAAAGGAGGAATATAAACTTTGTCATCTTTAGGCTTTGGGAGTTCAAAAACTAATTAAAACACAATAGCAGGCTTGATACTAGACAATTTTTCTCGTTTGACTTTAGACTCAGCTAATTCTTGTTCCAAGCTTTTGTTCTTTTCAACTTCAGAGACATAATGTTTCTTCAAAATCACATTCAATTTATTTGATTCATCTAAACATAAAACTAATGCCTCTTTCTCAAGTTTAACCATGTTTAACTCTTCCTAGAATTTCTTAGCAATTTTCAAAGAATTAAATAATTTCCTACGGAGAGTTTCATAGACATCAATTAGATCAATTGAATCATTTGTGTCTTCTTTATTTAAATTTTCACAGCCATGAGCAGTAAAACACAAAAAATTATCCATGATAGCAGGGGTCAAGGATCACACTCCAAACAAATAGTCCTATCAGAGTGTACTTGCTCTGATACCAATTGTTAGGGTTTTAGACCCCAATTGTCTAAGATTTTATCAAATATTAACCCAATAATTAATTAGATTAATTATGCAATAGATCTAAATTAAACAAATATCAACATTCACAAATCACATGAACACCAATAATGATGACCCAGGAAAACTTTTGAAATTGTGGTTTCAAAGTAGAAAACCTAGGGAGGATTTAACCTAAACAATCCTTAAGGCAACATTTCACTAACATAATGGAAGTTTATACAATAGACTTAACCTTAAATCTATTGCTACCTCATGAAGTACTTACTCACGTTGCCACATGTAGCTTCAAATCCACGAACTCTCTTATTGTGAAACTATTGCACACAAACACTCTTGTTTGTGACTTTGAGACTCTACTCAAAGGTTTAGATTATCAATTGTGGTTGATTTGATTGCAACAACTTTCCTTTAAAGCCAAATCTTTTGTTTGCACAAGGTCTCTAGCTATAGATTCAAAAGGGTTTGGAAAATTCCAGATTAGTTTACAAAACACTCCATCTTGAATGGATAAAAACATGCTCTGAGGTTTGTATTTAAATATCCTTAAGATCCATCAAAACTCTAGATCCAATAGCTGAGAAAGAAAATGAGAATTCTAATCTGCATGAATCTCAATCGGTCGAGATGTGCATCTCGATCGGTTGAGATAAGTGAGACTGTTTCAACACTTATCTTTTCCTATTTTCTTGAGTCTTCAATTGTGAAGACTTCATTTATCTTGTTTCTGAATTTTTCTAGACTAAACACTAGGCATAAATTAAGTTTAAAAGGCTACAATTTATTCGTGGTTGCCAACCTAAAAATATGGACTTTACAATATATATATATATATATATATAGATATCTTTTATTTAATATATATTTAAATTACTTATATCTCATAGGGTAAAACTTAAATATAGTTTTGAAAAGTTATCTTCAAAAAAATAGCACTATTTTTATCTTATTAGTCAATACAACAAAATGTTTAAATTCAATTGAGAATTTAATGTATTGCACCTAAGTTTATCTATGTTTTATTATTGTTCGTTTTGATCAGATAAGTTTTATTTTATCTTTAATTTAATCTTTTGTTTTCACATAACCTATTTTCATTCCCAAAACACCTTTTTTATTTTTTTATTGTCTCTTATCCCTATTGTTTCATCTCTAACTCATTATAATTGACGTTGAAGCCACTTTAAAAGATGTCAAAATACTATTAAACCACCTCGATCCGTTTTTTTTTTTTTTTTTTTTTTTTAAAACAAACACACACACTTTGTATTTGACTTATCCCACTCCTGCCCCATGGCAGGTTTTATCCACCCTAAGATCTGATTCCACTGATCTGCACGAGGCCCAATATTATATATTTTGGTCTTAACATCTTACGTCACACTCCAATTACAGTGTTTTTTTTTTTTTTTTTTTGTGTGCATAAACTGGAGATGTTATTATTCAAAGAGCGTAGTTTGTACAAGCTAGCAAAGAGAGATGGGCAACACAGGCCCTGCAAAAGACACAGACACTAAACTAGACACAGCAAGAAAAATAAAGCCAAACTTTGACATTGACGTACCCAAGATAAACTTGGCAAAAACCCACAAACGGACAACAACAAAGAACCCAAAAAAAAAAAAGGTTAAATGACCTATGACACCACTGAAGTACAGGGAGTAGTCACACTTATTTACTACGAAGGAGCAAATCTAAAAGCATTAAAGCCCATCGAGTCCCAATACAAACACTGGAGGAGAAACATGGGACAAGTACCATAAAAGATTTGTCTTTCTGTGTGGGAAACTCCTTTCTTAGCTAGTAAGTCTGCACAGCCTCCCTCCAAATATGCTTACAGTGCACTTCCCACTCGAGAGCCAGAAGAGACCTGCAATCCACAATCAAATTAGTGAACTCAATAGGGTAATTTTAATTACACCCTGTTATCCAAGTAAGGTCTAGTTTGGAATTGGATTGAAGGTAAACATTACGGTAGCCTTTGATCTATAATAGATCAAGACCATGTCTTATAGTCCATAAATCAGCCATCATGCTAGTAGATTTTCCAAGATGAAAAGAATAACCTAAAATCCACTCCAGGCCCCCTGGATGTGGCTCTAATAGAGCTTCAATCTGTGTTTAGTGTGATGAATGGATGAGGGCCAGGTGACCATGACACCGGTTTCCAAGTATTTCGGAGGAACATGATTAGGAATATTGCTTAGAAAGAAAAGCTCGAAGGCATGGTTTGTTGCAGTATGTTTTAAAATGGCATATAGAGTTTCCTTATTGCGGAAAATAAGAGAATTCCAAGCTAACCAAAGGGACCAAATGCAGAAAGCAAATAAAATTTTCCAGGGAATGTTGAGAACAGTTACTGATATAAGCATGGTAGATTTGCACCAATGTTGGAATGGGGTAATAAAGAAGTTATTAATACCAAAATTCAGCCAAAAGAAGTTATTAATACCAATGTTGGAATGGAGGGGAGTTTCTTTATTTCCACACCGAGGGCTAGCTTGTTCAAATGAGTTTAAATGACGAAAGATTATAGCTTTAGTTGGCAGCTTTTTATGGGCACATTTCCATACAAATATTTTTAATTTTGGAGGAATTCGGAGTTTCCATATCCAAGTCCAAGATTGGGGCTGATGAGGAGTAGGGTGTTTTTTTAGAAGGTGGTGGTATGCAGATTTTACAGAGCAAATACCAGCATTAGTGTGCCAAAAGAGAAGAAATTTTCACCTCTCTGTCTCTCTGTCACTAAGAAAGAGAGCTTTCTCTCTTCGCTTAGGCAGTAGAAGTTTTAGTCCCTTCTTACTGAAGGAGAGTTTTGTTCTCTAAATGTAGCAAGTCCCTTCTTCCTGAAGGAGAGTTTTATTCTCTATAGGTAGCAAGTCTACTTCTAGAGCATGTGGGTTTCTTTTTCTGGGGTTTTGGGAAACACATCTGTCTCGTGTGCTTTTGCTCTTGCCATCTGATTCATAGTGACAAGAATAGCGATCTGGGGCTTGATAGCAAAGGCACACTTCTGCCAAAACAGTGTCAATTCAGCTATAACCTGAAGGCAGCCCGTATACGTCTGTGGGAAAGTCAGTCATTTATGTTCCAGGTTTTTACGGGGGCGGAAAATCAGGTTCACACAAATCACAGGAAGCTCGGGCACAATCTAAACCGGTAGTGGCTGCACCGGTGAGTGACCCAACGGAGGTGATTCGATCAGACATGGAGACTGAAACCGGTGAGAAAGGAGGGGAAGACATTAAAGATGGTGACCTGGCAAATTCTGAAACCAATAAATTGGAGAATACGTTACCACAGGATATTGATTCCTTTCCAAATAGGGACTCTACATCCAACGTATCCACTCCTAATTTATTTACAATTAAATCCGGCGTTGTAGCTTCAACTGAGGGAGACGGCAATGAAATGGTGCAAGAAAAGGTTGCAACGGTGCAAGCGGACGTTACATCAGTTATGGAAACCGAGTTTTGTGGGATTGATTCCTCATTAATGCTGACATTGAAGCTGGCAGTGGTTTCAAACTCTACAACTACTATGGGAAATCCAAAATCCCAGCCAATCATTAACGAGTCCAGCTTGTTTAATGTACCTCTTATTTCGGTTGAAGAAGTAAAGAGTGATACATGGGTAGCAGAAATAAGTGATATTGATGCAGCTTTACCCACACAGGACAGCCCAACAATTATTGCTCTTATTAACTCTAATTCCCAGCAATCCCAACGCCAAGTGTTTAATATGGTCAATACTCCAGACAAGGAAAAAAGCGCAACAACAGCAATGGAAGGTAATGAGCCGGATCAGTCCAATCAGCCTCCACACCGGGCCATTTGGAAACCACCTCCATGGCCGATCCTGAAGGTGAACTTTGATGATGTTATTTTCCTGGAACAAAATTCGGCGGGTGTTGTTTTGGAGATGGGAGGTGGATTAGCGTTGTTTTGGAGATCGACTATTGATGTAATTGTGGAGGGTTCGGGCACAACTTGTATCGATACAATGTTTCAAGAAGAAGATAGGGTAGGGATTGGAGTGATCACCCGAGATTGCCAAGGTAAAGGATTGGCACACATAGTCGGAATCATCCCTCTCCCCCTAACTGTCATAGAGCTTGAAACTTTGGCTATATCAAAGGCTTTACAGTCTGATACCGATTTGAGTTTGAAAGATGTCATCCCAGAGGGAGATTCAGAGATTGCTATGAACACTTTGAATGCTGATTCGCATTCTTTGGAATCCTTTGGTTTACTTAGTCGAGTTGTTAAATGTTTTGCAAGTTTATTTCATTGTATTAGGTTTTCACATGTTCGTAGAGAAGGATATAGTGTAGCTCACAACCTAGCTCGACATGCACGACATGTCACTGGTTTTCAAGTGTGGATGGAAGATGTCCCATCGTACACCATTGCTACTTATCAGGCAGATTTGCCTACTAGTTAATAAAGTTCAAAGTCTTGAAAAAACTTGCTGATCTGGGTTGTGTGTAATGATCGGGAGGGTGGTTGCTGTTATAACCTTATGAAATTGAGGGAGGATGACAGAAACTAGACTGATCAAGTTGCCATTGATGGTCATTTATGAAAGAGGACACAGTTATGTTAGCATCTTCCTGTAAAAGAGGACATTGGATCTATATCTATACTATTTTTTAAGGGGATTCCCTTGTTTAGACCGGATTTTTTTGTATTCCAAAATACCCCTACAGCCTACGTTTAAGTAGAGGCAAAACTTAAGGATAACAAAGTAAAAATATATATTTAACTCTCACCTAAAACATTTCTTATAAAATAGGATCACTCTTCCACTAAGCCACTTCCTCAAAGCAACTATACGTTTGTTATTATTATTTTTCCTTTTAAAAAAAGTTATCTTCAAATCAATTTTTTTTTTAAAAAAACATCCACAAGTTTATCCCAAAAAAAAAAAAAATCCACGTTTCTATCAAAAAGGTTATCTACCCTGTTATTAAGGTTTATCCTTTAATTTTTTTTTCGTTATCTATTTCTTTTCCTTTTTAAACCCATGTCTAACTTCCCCTAAGTTGGTTATTTTATTTTATTTTTCACTCTTTTTTTGTTATCTTTTTTTTTTTTTTCTCTCTCTCTTTTGAATTCATGTTTCCCTTACTCATACTCCCTTCATTTTTTTTTTTTTTTTTTTCAAATCAATTCTTCTTTATTTATTATTTTTTTATAACAATTATTTTTTTTTTAATTATAAAAGTTCTTCTTTATTTTTCATACAATATAAAACTATCACTATAACTTTTCATCCATATCCCTTAAATTTAGACACTACTACTCTCCTGTTGGTTTTCAAATTGCTAACCGTATCACCACAATTTGGTTGGATTATTTTTCTAAATGAAAACTCCCACGTAAAACACTATCTACAAAATAGGATCACACTCCCGGTACACTCACGTTGATTTTCAAACTCAAATTGCTTCTTATTCAATTCTCCAATTCTCTCAATTCTGTTAATCTTATTTTCACCACTATCATCATTTTTTCTATTTGCTCTACTCAAATTTGCTCCTGCTTAACGGTATGTGTATGTCAATATACTTTGGTCTTTTCTATTTTGATTTTCTAATTCATGAACAACTTCTTATTTTCTAGAAACAAATCAAAATTTGTGTAAAATAGCCCTTATATTTCAACCTCACCATTAATTTCTTTCACATATTTCTTCAAGGAATGTGCACTGGGGTGCCTATAACGACCCAAGGAAAAGCGCTAGTCACATCTGCGTTATACCTCAAAAGGACTAGTCACAATTAAAGCTCCTTGTAGTTGTTAATAAAGCTTAGATCTACCTAGTAAATACCCGATGTGGGACTCATTAGACACCCACACACATCACACAATCAATCAAATTGGGGCATCACAATCTCCCCCACTTAAATCCCTAGCGTCCTCGTTAGGGCCCAATTTGTGGGGTAATGTCTTTGAGCCCACACAAGGTTACCGGGCCGGCTCTGATACCATATGTAACGACCCAAGGAAAAGCGGTAGCCACATTTGCGCTATACCTCAAAAGGACTAGTCACAATTGAAGTTCCTTGTAGTTGTTAATAAATCCCAAATCTACCCAGTAAATACCCGATGTAGGACTCATCACACACCCACACACATCACACAATCAATCAAATTGGGGCATCACAATAACTGTCACGACCCAAATCCATGGAACATGAATTTAGATGCATGACCAACTTGCTGAACTTATATAACTCAATAAACATAATTAATCCAAAATAAATTAAAACTCCAAAGAAACAATACTAAAAAAAAAAAAGCCTCTTACAAAAATCTAAACTCCACAAATTGGAAATAATTTCCACTATATAAAACATGAATTACAAAATAAAGGTAACTAAAATTTTATAAGTCTTCAAGTAATACTGAAGTCGCCTACAACTTCCACGCTCTACTTTGCACCTTACAAAGCGATCCAAAAGTTCTATATTCCCAACTACACTTTAATCTGAAAATAGTAATTGATGGGGTGAGCCACACATCCAGTAAGTAATTATACAGAATATACAACGGAATAGAGTTAAGCAAAACACTAGTATTTTGATTTTTCACAAACTCATTCAATGATATCAAAAATAATTATTCCAAAACATATAATGAATCACTTAATACATATGTAATCACATCTTAAAATCATTAGAAAATACATACATATAATTTATCAGAGCACAATGTCACATATACGCATCACATATTCTCACATACAATCCTGTGAGCGGATTTACACATATATCTGATCAATTCTAAAAACACTCATTTTTTAGTCACATATCACAAAACAAAAAATGTACAAAATAGAATAATTTTCTTAATATTAACAATTATTCCAGATATAGAGACATATCGAATATCACAATATTGAATTGAAATAGAATCAAAGGATGCCTGACTCTCTTAGGGAATGAATAAGAACTTAAGAGTTTATGTAAATATTTTTACAATTCTTGAGTAAGTTTGAAAACCCCATTTTGCTAAAAGAAATGTCTTAAATACCATTTGGAAAATAAGAATATGACTTTGAAATCGCTTGGTTTTAAACAAACTTAAAGGACAAGAACCTTTTTGAAAACTTACTTTGAAACTCAATTATTTTTTGAAAATAGTTTAGTTTAGAAATCATCTTTTAAATGAGACATAGATGTTCAAAACTTCATTTAAAATTCAAAGTTTCTCCTTAAAACATTATTTAAAAGTCCAAGTTTCTCTTTCAATGTTGTAAAAATGTTTTTGATAGACTTTAGAAAACGTAAGTTTAAAAACATAACTTTTGAAAACTTTTGACTTCTAAAAACCTAAGGAACAAAACTTGTGCATATTATGCATAATTACTTACAGCACTTGAATCACTCTAAAAGTCCAGCTGAAACAACCTCCAAAAAGCCTCAAAACACTCTTAAATAGGACCTATAATCAATCATGAGAATTACTTAATATCTCCCACAAAATATAAAGCTTATAGAACTATACAAATGGACTCACTAGGATTAAACTTTACTGAACTAATAACACTTTCAGCACTAAATTAACATTTCTCTAACTAATGGTATTCTAATCAATAATACATCCTTGCATTAATCGAAACTCATATTGTCATGAGGAAGGCAGTAGCCAAAATATCATTGACCTAGGATTTAATATAAAACCCCAAACAAAACGTTAAACCATCCCAATGTATATAACCAAAGTAAACGTTAATCCAACCTCATATATATAATCAAAGAAAACGTGGCAAATCTAATAGGACTTAATATATACATATCCAAAAGGAAATTTGATGGCAAAAATCACTTGTTCTAGGGATGCACAGTGGGCAACGTGCAAGTCATATACACAGAGGTCAATTATGTTTCCTTGCATTGGGCCAAATCTTATATTACCATTAGAGAAGTAGCAGCCGAAATACCCTAGACCTTAAATATATATTCCCACTGAAAACGTAAGGATACAGGGGGGATTCTGGCATTTTACCCTTAATTTTAAAAAAAATTTGGTAATATTCCCCTGTTTCCAAACTATTTAGGTGCGTGCACCTGTTTCGAAACTCGATTACCTTAAAATCGAGTTTCAATGAAAAACTCGATTGGAAATCGAGTTATGCCCGATCAAACTTTAAAAAAAAAAAAAAAAAAAAAATGCATAGAACTTGATTTTATGGAGATCGAGTTCCAAAACGCCACTATAGGGCTAAAAAAACGCCACTATAGGGCTCCCTGAACCTGCCATGGGACAATCACACTTAGGGAAAAAAAATTTGCAGGAAAACGCCGCTATAGTGCTTTAAAACATTACTATAGGGCTTAAAAACGCCACTATAGAGCTCCCTAAACCTGGTATGGGGTAATCATACTTATATAAAAAAAATTTGCAGAAAAACGCTGCTATAAGGATTTAAAACGTCACTATAGGGCTTTAAAATGCCACTATAGGGCTCCCTAAACCTTGTATGGGGTGATCACACTAAAAAAAATTTTGCATGGAACTCGATTTCCAGGAACTCGAGTTCCATGCATTTTTTTTTTTTTTTTTTTAAAGTTTGATCGGGCATAACTCGATTTTCTACAAATCAAGTATTTAATTGAAACTCGATTTTGAGGTAATCGAGTATCGAAACAGGGGCACGCCCCTATATAGTTTGCAAACAGGAGCATATTGCCAAAAAAAAAAAAGGGGTAAAATGCCAGAAACTCCAGGATACAGGGCCACCTTTAGGATTTAAGGTTATAATCATGGAATCTATATTCAAATGAAATATGTAGGCAATTCAATGAAATCGTGTACTCACTTTTAAGAATTAATCTAATATATATAATCCTTTGTTAGACTCGAAGTCCTCAATTTCAACGGGTAATCAATATAAAATACAAAAGTACAATAACCTAAGAGTATTACATGAATAACGCTCATATATATAACCATCTTTCCATTGTAATCGATTAGTCAAATAGTAGACATAACTGAATCTTATCATGCTGCAAAAATCATAAATATATCTCAAGATTTATAAACAGTATAGAAATATTGAGATGGGCTTTTCACCTTGATTTCGTAGCCAAAACTTATGCCCTTAAACAATTTTGCCTCTTCAGTTATATGTGTTCTAACTTCTAAACTCCAAGGGAAAAACACACTTCCTAGCCTCCTTAGTGATGAAACTCTGCTTATGAAAACCCTAATTTATCTTTTCCTCCACCTTTTATTTTAATGCATCAGAGATGTGGGCTTGGTGGGGTAGTGGGCTAGAGTTTAAAACCCACTTAAGCTTATCTCTTTAGTCTCCAAGAAGCCCATAAAACATCTTCCTCTTTTATTTATTTATTTATTATTTTAATTGTCTCACTAAATTGTATGCACTAAAACTTTAATTTCCTCACCTATTTGTAGCACCACAAAATTGTCTACTCCCATCTTACTGTGCACACACATATAGTACCTCAACTCTATATTACAAATGATAAGGTACGGTGATAATTATAAAAACAAAATTGGGGCATTACAGTGCCTATCTTTTAGATTTTGGTATTTAAACTTCAAGGAACATGCACTGGGGTGTTTATCTTCAAGATTTTGGTATAACTTCATGGAACTTGCACTAGGTGTTGATCTTCAAGATTTCCGTGTGTTCTGTCCTCCATCTCCAACAAACTATTTGGACTTTAGACTTGTAGTATAGTCAACAACAAAAATGTAAGTATCTTTTATGACCTCTATTTAGAACGCCTCATGCGTATTGAATTCTCTCTATTACGTTTGCTTTTATGAGTTGTCATTTAGTATTTGCATTCATATATTTGGTTTTCTTACTTTGTTATCATTATCCTTTCCATATCATTATCTTATTTTTTTTATTAAAAAAAAAACACTTTCACGTCACGTTTTCTTATATTCCTATTTTTTTGTTCAAATATAACTTCTTATATTCACCTTTTGAAGACATATATTTGGTTTTCTTACTTTGTTATCATTATCCTTTCCATATCATTATCTTATTTTTTTTATTAAAAAAAAAAAACACTTTCACATCACGTTTTCTTATATTCCTATTGTTTTGTTCAAATATAACTTCTTATATTCACCTTTTGAAGTCATATAACTCATATTAGCATGAAAACGTTTTGAACTTATATTAGAACTCATATTGAAAACGTGAATATAAAAAAATGTAGTAATCCCAAATTATAATAGATGCTCTAAATTATAATGAATGCAAATTATTAACCTTTACCAAAAAATTGAAGAGCCTTTGAGCACACACGCACATGCATGCTCAGAGGCTAGTTACTATTTAAAGGGTTTCTCCTGTTTTAACCGTTTTTTTTTTTTTTTTTTTTTTTTTTTTTTTTTTTTTTTTTTTTTTAAATACTCCTACAGCCTACGTTTTAAGTAGGGACAAAACTTAGTAAAAATGTTTATTTAACTCCCACGTAAAACACTATCTACAAAATAGGACCACACTCCCATTACACTCACATTGGTTTTCAAACTCAAATTGTTTCTTCTTCAGCTCTCCAATTTTCTCAATTCTGTGTTAATCTTCTTTTCACCATTATCATCATTTTTTCTATTTGCTCTGCTCAAATTTGCTCCTGCTCAATGGTATGTGTATGTTAATGTACATTGGTCTTTTTTATTTTGATTTTCTAATTCATGAACAACTTCTTATATTTTAGAAACAAATCAAATATTTGTGTAAAATAGCCTTTATATTTCAACTTCACTTTTAATTTCTTTCACATATTTCTTCAAGGAGCATGCACTGGGGTGTCTATCTTTGAGATTTTCGTATCTAAACTTCAAGGAACGTGCACTAGGTGTTGATCTTCAAGATTTTTGTGTTGTCTGTCCTCTAACTCTAATGGATTGTTTGGACTTTGGATTTGAAATGTAGTTAACGAAAAAATGTAAGTATCTTTGATCACCTCTATTTAGATGCCTCGTGCGTATTGGGTTCTCTATATTATGTTTGCTTTTATGAGTTGCCATTCAATATTTGCTTTCCTGTATTTGGTTTATATTTGGTTTCCTTATTTTGTTATCATTATTCTTTTCATATCATTATCTTATCTTTTTTTTTAAAACAAAAACACTCGCATTTTCTTATATTTCTGTTACAGTGTCACATTTTCTTATATTCCTATTGTTTTGTTTAAATATGATCATCATGAAAGCAAGATCAATTGCTGTTTAGATTCTCTTGGAGATGATGGTAAAAGCAGTATCGAATTTGTCAAGTGAGATCTAGCCAAAAAGGATATCAACATAATGGTTACATTTTGATTGAGGTATTTGCCTTTGAAAATTAAATGGGTACATAAATAAGAAGAAGGATAATTATCATCAAGTACAAGATGTTTTACTACTAACCAACGTCCATTCCTCCATGCTTGAGGTGCCAGATGGTGAATATAAGAAAAATTGAGTTCAAATAGAACTCATATTTGATAACATGAATAAAAAAATAAAAAATTAATTAATTAATTGAACACTGACTTAGAGTTTAGGGAAAAAAAACCTTTATTCTTTTATCGTGATTTAGAGTTTGAAAGAAAAGAAAAAAATTCTTTTGACTCCCACGTAAAATACTGTCTACAAAATAGGACCACACTTTTCTTTTTTAATTTTTTCTATTATTTGGTCAATTTGATGAATGTTTAATATTTTCTCTAATTAATGACTCTTTTTTAAAGAGTGGCAATGATATATATTTTTGTCTTTTGTTGTGATTATCGGGTTTTACTAATTATTTTAGTGTATGTGTTCTATGTGGTGCTTTCTTTTCCTCCTATTATTTTTGTCTATTATTTTTCTTTCATTTTTTTATTATTTTTTTTTTAGAATGACATATCAACAATTTTGTTAGATTGCATAGCAGTTACATTAGATGAATTCGGATGAGCGAAGTGGTAGTCAATCTATCAAGTAGTTGTTAAAGACCATTTTTTGTGAATATCCTACCATATGAAATTTAATGTTGTCCTTTGTTGTGCCTTTCATTGCACATTTGATGATTCTGTAAGCAATTAATATATACGTAAATCTTGAAAAAGAAAAATGATTCTGGGGAATTTATCTTTAAAGATAAGATTTAAAAATCGTGGAGAAACCTGGTTTTTTTTTTTTTTTTCCTCTCTTTCCTTTAAAGATAAAATTATAAAATCAGGGAGAAAATTTCTTCTAAATTATAGGCTAACTTTTAGGAATAAAAATACTTGGGTTTAAATACATAAAAACGTGGAGTTTTTTCCCTCCCCCTTTTCTTTAAAGATAGAATTATATTATAAAATCAAGGTGAAAATTGCTTCTAAATAATATGCAAACTTTTAGGAATAAAATACCAAAAGCGTGGGGTTTTTTTTTTTTTTTTTTTTAATGTAAAACCGTGCTAGTTAGTACTTAGTAGGCTATTAGTAGAGGATTCTAGAATCATAAAATTTAGGATTTTTTTCTTGAAATTGTAAAAAATAAAATAAAATAAAATATATTGTGCAATAACTAGCTACCTTTTAGGACTAAGTGGTTGCCTTTTAGGATTTAAAAAAAAAAAAAAAAGAATTGATTACCCTCATTAAAAAAAAAAAGATAATTATGACACTCTATGACTAATATATCTTTTTATGTCATTACAAAGTTCACAATCCAAAAGGAATAATTTTCATTCATTAAACTTTTGGATTTGGGTTTAAAAAAAAAATAGATACACCAAAAAAAATTACATCACTTGATATTAAGTTTCTTTTTCTTTTTGGATGTGCAAACAGATCTGTATTTCTCTCTAATCAAATGATGCACAGTTGATTTCGTACCAGTTATTAGCAAATGATCCAATGGTTAGTTAAAGAGTGATGCTAGGATATTAGAAACTTTGTTACAAAACTTTACTAACTCCCGTGTCAGTCATAGGAAAATAATTCAAATATTTATATTTATGTTTTTTTTATTGAAATTTTCTTTTTTATCAACCAAGTCTTAATCCTATTTCTAGGTTTGTGAAAATTAAACCTGAGGCTGTGAAAGACATTGAAAATTATATATTACACTCAAAATCAGGTACCAATCAATTTTAATCTAACCTAACAATAAATAAATTGCTATAGAAATTTAATAATTAAAAAAAAAAAAAAAAACCATATGCTGTACAACGAATAATACACAAATGTATCCAAAAGCTACATTGATTGTGTAGCTCTTTTTAAAAAAAATAAAATAATAATAATAATAATAAAATCTGGTCTATGTCATTAAAAATAGGATCACCTCATTATTTTGTTAGTTATATACACAAAAAATTAACGAAACTATGCGGAAGGACTAAAATTACTCATTAAAAAAAACTTGAAGATTAAAAATGCTTAACTCTAATTTTAGAGTTCGATAGTGTATTTAGGCCTAGAATTTCTTAGAAACATCAATAGCTCAAAGTGCATCAAGTTCAACTTGAAGCATTGAGTTTAAATGTCACTATCTTACCTTTGTTTTTAAAAAAAAAAAAAAATTTAAATGTCACTGAATCTTAGTCCAAAACCATTTGGTTTTTCACTATTGGAATACCTTTCATTAGAATTAAACTAGGGCGTAACCTCGTTCATATGCACGGGTAAAATTTAAAATAATCACAATTACATGGTTCAAATTATACGTGGTATTAGTTTACACCTTTTTTAAACCATACATTTCTAAAATGAGTAATTGTTTCTCATTATATACATATATATATATATATATATATATGATTTAGAATTTAATTGAATTTAGACTTTTCAATTTTTATACCTAATAATTCACTTGTCACAAAAATATTGACGTGTGACACTTAATTGGACTACAAATAAAATCTAATTAGATTCGAACTCTTCAATTTTTACATTCAATAGTTCACTTAGCTCAAAAATTAAAAGTCAAATGGGACACGTGGCTCAAAATTGAGAATCCAATTAAAATTTAAATAGATTTTCTTTAAGCTTTGACTTTTGATATACACACACACATGCACACACACACACGCAATCACATATATATATGGACAAAACTTAGGTACAGTACCTGTTCCTTAGGTTCCCCCTCTTAAGATTCAGCCATATGGCTACTTAACTAAAAAATACACTTTCATCCTATAAATAAAAATCCACATGGCTGAACCTTAAGAGGAGAACCTTATATATATATAAAGGGGGGGTAAGTTACAGACAAAGGGGGAGGCCGACCGGGGCCATATAATTTCAGGAGTAAAAGCCGACTGAGGCATTACAAGTGTAAACTAAAAAGAGGGTTTCCATCTGATTACAACTATTGGTGTAAAGGAGAGGCTATACTGAGATTTCTTCAATTAGGACTCCAATTGGACCTGCTTCATAATGGAGCTTTGGCTTCCTTAAATAGATTGAAGTGAGCTTTCGATCCTCTAAAGAACTGTTAAAAATCCAGAAGGTGAATTGCTTTTATTGAAGGTGAAAACCTTTTCCACCGAAAGCAAACAATGATTCTGGAAAGTAGTGCTAGACTGCTCATGAATAGTAACTGCGGACTGTTCATGAACAGTGTTCTGTCTTTTGTTGTTTAGTGACGGCTGAGTGCTGGTACTGTTGATGAATAGTGATTGGTGCTGTTCATGAAATAGTAACTATCCTGTTGGTATTATTCTGAATAGTGACTGGTGCTATTCAACATAACTTAATCGCTATCCAAATTGTAGCCATCATAAGGATCCTGAGAGTCCTAGAATAATGGGTCGTATGGACAGTGATTAATTGAAGCTTCTGAAGAGGCAGGAGAGACCTTTTCTTCTGACTCTAGCTGTTTTGACTGGAGGAGCAATTGCCTTGCAAGATCTTTTAATTCTTTGCTAGATTTTCCGGTGACCTGGACAGAGTCTAGGCTAGACTAAGATCTTGATTTCTGGGCAATGGCTTTCTGAACTGGAGGAGGGAAGTCCTTATGGAGCTGACTGATGACTTGATCAATCTTAAGGCTATCCCACCACTTAATTGAGAATTCCCTGTTTAACAGATTATTATAAATTGCATAGGACTACATGCTAATCCAATGGATCCAGTATTTGATAGTCATATGCAAAATTGCTGGAAACTAGGAATTGTGACTGCTGGTTTGAAACCTGGTGCTGAAATACCTAAGGGCATCCTATAGGGGCTCAGGGAAGATCTGTGGTTCAACCGTTATTTGGTTTCCACAATCCCAAAACCAAACTACGAAAGGCCACCCTATGGTCAACACAGTTACAGTTCAGCCTTAGCCACCCCACCTCCTAGGGCAATCACCCCATACACAGTAGAAGAACCTTTTGGCCCTATACAGTCCCAAAAGCCTTCTTTCTACCCATCCAGAAAAGGAAGTTCTTCTCATATCAAGAAACCCTTTGTCCAGCACATCTCTTATATTGAACCCCATTTGGTTCATATTAAGGATCCCTTAGCTCTGGCCATGGAAGTCTTGCCCCAAGAATGGCACTACCTCCCAAAACAACCAGAGAAAAATATCAAGTTCTATAAGAGCATCCTCATCCAGGAAAAATCTGCTCGAGTAGAAAACATCATGAACAAAGGGGACCCCTCAATAGTCCTCTACCACAAGTTCATCATCATAAGTTTTGTCAGCTGCAAAGAATGGCGAAGGCACCCCACCTTGCTCAAGACACTCACAGATCTCAAGCCTCTCTCAGGTTCAGAATTCTATTATAGTTATTATGACTACATAGACGCCTTTGAGAAAGTCCTCTTCTACCAAAATAAGAATTTTGATCACTCATGGTTCTTAATGTGCCGACCAGGGCCATATAATTACAGGAGTAAAAGCCGACTAAGGCATTACAAGTGTAAACTAAAAAGAGGGTTGCCATCTGATTACAACTATTGGTGTAAAGGAGAGGCTATACTGCGATTTCTTCAATTGGGACTCCAATTGGACCTGCTTCAGAATGGAGCTTTGGCTTCCTTAAATAGACTAAAGGGAGCTTTGGATTCTCTAAAGAACTGCTGAAAATTCGGAAGGTGAATTGCTTTTATTGAAGGTGAAAACCTTTTCCACCGAAAGCAAACAATGATTCTGGAAAGTAGTGTTGGACTGCTCATTAATAGTGACTGCGGACTATTCATGAATAATGTTCTGTCTTTTGTTGTTTAGTGGCGGCTGAGTGCTGGTATTGTTCATGAATGGTGATTGGTGCTGTTCATGAAATAGTAACTAGCCTGTTGGTATTGTTCTGAATAGTGACTAATGCTATTCAGAGTAACTTAATCGCTATCCAAATTGTAGCCATCATAAGGATCTTGAGAGTCCTGGAATAATGGGTTGTATGGACAGTGATTAATTGAAGCTTCTGAAGAGGCAGGAGAAACCTTTTCTTCTGACTCTAGCTGTTTTGACTGGAGGAGCAATTGCCTTGCAAGATCTTTTAATTCTTTGCTAGATTTTCCGATGGCCTGGACGGAGTCTAGGCTAGACTGAGATCTTGATTTCTGGGCAATGGCTTTCTAAACTGGAGGAGGGAAGTCCTTATGGAGCTTACTGATGACCTGATCAATCTTATGGTTATCCCACCACTTAATTGAGAATTCCCTGTTTAACAGATTATTATAAATTGCATAGGACCACATGCTAATCCAATGGATCCTGTATTTGATAGTCATATGCAAAATTGTTGGAAACTGGGAATTGTGACTGCTGGTTTGAAACCTAGTGCTGAAATACCTAAGGGCATCCTGTAGGGGCTCGGGGAAGATCTGTGGTACTGATCCAAACATTTTCCACCACTTAAGGAACCATGTAGGTATTAGACTGGAGAACTTTTTGTCAAATGTTAAGAACCATGAGTGATCAAAGTCCTTATTTTGGTAGAAGATGACTTTCTCAAAGACGTCTATGTAGTCATAATAACTATAATAGAGTTTTGAACCTGAGAGAGACTTGAGATCTGTGAGTGTCTTGAGCAAGGAAGGGTGCCTTCCCCATTCTTTGCAACTGACAAAACTTGTGATGATGAACTTGTGGTAGAGGACTATTGAGGAGTCCCCTTTGTTCATGATGTTTTCTACTCAAGCAGATTTTTCCTGGATAAGGATGCTTTTATAGAACTTGATATTTTTCTCTGAGTGTTTTGGGAGGTAGTACCATTCTTAGGGCAAGACTTCCATGGCTAGAGCTAAGGGATCCTTAATATGAACCAAATGGAGTTCAATATAAGAGATGTGTTGGACGAAGGGTTTCTTGATATAAGAAGACCTTCCTTTTTTGGATGGGTAGAAAGAAGGCTTTTGGGACTGTATGGGGCCAAAAGGTTCTTCTACTGTGTATGGGGTGATTGCCCTAGGAGGTGGGGTGGCTAAGGCTGAACTGTAACTATGTTGACCATAGGGTGGCCTTTCGTAGTTTGGTTTTGCGATTGTGGAAACCAAATAACGGTTGGCAATGGTCGAAGGGGAGACTAGTACTAATTGGCCAGGGTTCTTTGCCTGATTTGCCTAACTAGTACCACCGGGGGTTTGTTGTTTAGGCAATTTTGGGGGTTGGGGTTGTATAGGTTTCTTCCTGGACATCCTAGTTCGGACTCTGCAAAAATTCACCGGTGAGGAAATCAGGGATACTATTGTGGGTTCCTTCTATGAATTCTATATCAAAGTCGAAAATTGAAAGGATGGCTTGCCATCGTGCAAAAATTTGTTTTGATGCAATGTTTTGAACATCTTTTTCTAAAACATGTTTTGCAGATTTACAATCAATCCTTATTAAAAAATTTTGATTCAAAAGATCACTTTGGAATTTTGAAATGCATAGTACTATAGATAAAATCTCTTTTTTAATAGTACTGTAATTAATCTGAGTGGGAGTCCATATTCCTGAATGGAAACAGACAATCTGTTCTGGGGAAGTGGAATTGACACGCTGGAAGAGGATGCCACCATAACCTATGTTAGAGGCATCTGTCTGGACAATCTTGAAGGAATTGACTGAGGGAATTCCTAAGCAAGGGAGAGTCTTGACATATTTTTTGATTTCTTGGACGACTGTTGTATGGGCTGGAGTCCAAGAGGATGGATTGGTTCGAAGTCTATCAAAAAGGGGTTTGCATTGCTGCCTGAGATTTTGATAGAATTCTGAAATGTAATTGAAAGATCCTAGAAATCTCTAAAGCTGGGTTTTATTTAGGATTTGATCTGGAAACTTATCAGTAAACTGGATAGCTCTATCTATGGGTTTGATGACACCATGATGAATATTAAATCCTAAGAATCGAACCTTAGTTTGGAAAAGTTTGATTTTTGGGGCTAAAACAACAAGACCATTGAGCTTGATGGTATGTAGAAATGCTCGCAGGTGCTTCCAATGTTATCCAGGGATTTTGAAAAGATGAGTACATCATCGATGTACACAATTGCATGACTGGAGAATGGATTGAAAATCTCATTCATGGTGTTTTGGAACTCAGAAGGTGCATTTTTTAGACCAAAGGGCATTACGTTCCATTCATAATGTCCAAAGGGTGTGGTAAAGGTTGTTTTGTACCTATTAGACTCTCTGATTTGTATCTGCCAAAAACCACTCTTCATGTCAAACTTGCTGAAAACAACTGCTCTACTAAGCCTATTGACTAAGTCTTTTTTGTTGGGAATTGGGTACCTTACCCATTCTAAGACTTTGTTAAGGGGCTTGTAGTTGATGACTAGCCTAGGGACACCTCTTTCGATCTCAACATTTTTCTGGACATAAAAGGCTGGACATGACCATGGTGATCTGGACTTTCTGATGATTCCCTTTTTAAGAAGATCCTCTATTTCCGCTCTACAAATATACATGAGTTCTTGGTTCATTTGGATAGGTCGAGCTTTGGTAGGGATATCCTTTTCTTTAAAGTTCTTGACATAAGGGAGAGTCACCTCGTGTCTCTTTCTATTCCAAAAAGCTGTGGGTAGATCAGAGCAGACTTCCTGCTTAAGTTTTTCTTCGAACTTTCTGATCTCTGCTTGGATGTTTTTACAAGTTAGTTGTTCCTCAACTTTCTTGTATCTTAAATCATCTTTTAGGTATTTAAGATGCTGAGTTTTGGCATTAATCAGGTTTAGGGTCTTGGAGACGGAAATATCCTGAAGGATGCTAATTTCTCTAGGTTCCGAGCTCTTAAGGAATTTAAACTTGACTGGCTGGACAAAGGGATGGGTAGTGATTCCTTCACTAAAATGATGAAAAGATATAACAGACACATGAATGGGTTTCCTAGTATGACTCTATCTGTCATATTCTTAACTAGGACAAATGTAGTTCTGAAACATGTGTTGTCCTGACACACATGAGCCTTTGGGATTTTGAATTCAATCTGCATTTTCCCACCACTTGTGGATGTTAATCTCTCCTTAGTCTTTTTGAAATACTTGGAGGCAATGATTCATTCTTGAATGCAGTTGAGATCAGCTCCTGAATCTATTAGGGCTATAACCTCAAATTCAAAATCTTTGCTGATGACAATCCTGACCTTGGAATGCCATTTCTGGAAGTTAATCCTACTGATGGTTTCTAAGAACTTTTGGGTTGGTTGTTCTAGGACCAGCTGTAGGGTTAACTATCTCATCTTCATCATCTGAAGGGTTCTGAAATGAGGGACCTTCCTCATTGTCTTGATGAGAAGTGTTTTCTAGATGCTTTATCCTTTGATCAAGGAAATTGTGATCAACCCTAAGAATGGTTAGAGGTGCTTGACGAGGCTCTAGAGGGTTCTGAGGATGACTGGTTTAATTGGTAGATCTCATTGTCGCTGGAACTACTAAATGACCCACTTTCTGTGTGGTCAAGTTCTAGGAGTTTGAGGATTTCTTCTTTACCAGTTTGGTTACTGACTAAGGTGTTGATAAGGGATTTGGCCTTAGACCTACACTCATTCCTGAAATGGCCTTTCTTGCCACACTTAAAACAATGACCTTTGTTGGATGCTCTGTGTGTGGAGTCCTTTCTTGCGCCACTGTCTTTGTGGTAGTTGCTGGATTTCTTTCCTTTCTTATAGAAATCATTGCCTTTGAAGTGACCATACTTCTGATTCTTATAGTACTTGGAGGTTGCTTTCTTCCTGGATAATTTTCCAGTGTGATCATTTTCTCTAGATTTTTTCTTGGAAGGGGCTATGGAGGGTAAGCCATATTGAATACAGAAGTTTCCTACTTCGTACTTAGCCTTGCTCTTACTAGCTTGGCTTTGGATTTTCAAATCTCTGCACATTTTTATACCTTCACTTCGGATTGTGCTAGAGATATCACCATAGGTTAAGTTATCATAATCTATGACACCTAAGGGAGTGCTAAGGGTTTCTTTAACCTTTTCGCCAAAGAGTCTGGGTAAGCCATTGATAGATTTCTCCTTCCAAAATGGAGAATTACAATCGCTTCTATGCATGACTCTGGTGGTAAAGACATCTTCATACCACCTGTAGTCGCCTAAGGTTCGACACCTAAGATTACTCAACTGATCGTAAATCCTAGATGTGATGTTGCTGGGTTTTCCAACGAGGTGTTTCATGATTGTATAGATCAAGGTGTTGACTCCATGAGGAATTCCTCTTCCTATGCGTTCATCAAAGATGAGGGTTCCTTCCTCATCTTTTTGGATAGCATTCTTGATGTCTTCTCTAAATCCTTCTGTTAGGCAATTGTTCCACCATTGCAGAAGTTTGCCTGTGAATCCTAAAGTTATGAAATCTATGACCTCTATATGGGGACGGCTCTCATTTAGGTAGTTATTGGCTACCATGGTCATATGCTGGATTTTGTTTAGGATTTCCTGTTCTGATAGACCATCTATGTTCCATTCATAGAGTTTACCATAAGATACAGAGAATTGGTTGCTAACATTCATTTCTTTGAATTGGAGGTCAGGGGGTGTTGGTCTGGGATACCAATTCTTGGTTAAGCTGGTTGGAGTAGGATGGTGAAGCCTTTTCACCTCTAAACCTCGAAACTGGTTTTCTAGTTGTTCTATTTCCTTGTCTGACTCCTGAGAGGCTTAACTAGAACTACTAGAGGTTATGTGGATGTCTAAGACAGCAAGTCGGGGATCAACACTGGGTGGAGGGGTGACTGGTTCCTTCTTCACCAGTTCCTCGAGCTTTTAGGTGACTATTTCTAAGGCAGTTTTGTCCTTAGACCTAAGGCTGGCTTGCCTAGTTACTGGTAGCTTAACTAGGGGTTTCTCTAAAGTTAGGATAGGCTTGGCTTGGTTTCTTAGCTGGAGGATAACATTGTTTTCTATCATTTCTTCTACTCTATCGAGCTGTTTTCCTATGACATGTAGACACTAGTTGGTGTAGTTGTTTTGTTCTATTACCTTTTTGACAAGTTTCTCTTCTCTAAAAGGAAACCTAAAGGGGGTAGCAACTGCTTCATGTCCTTTGTGCTTAATGGTTATGGCTTCTAAGGGTGGGTGACTAAACCGAACAACTTCCTTGTTGTCTTCCTTGGTCCAGTTGGTATTGGTGATTACACGACTTTTTGTGCCATTCAAAATGGTTCTCAAAATATTCAAAGAAAGGGACATTGCTAGATATCTCTTTCATGAATTCTTGCCATTTTTCAAGCACTTCTTTCTTTTGCTCTTTGGTGTGGTTGGCTCTATAGGCTTCTCTTTTGACTCTGTTTCTTTCAGAATCAAATTCCTTTCCTAAGGTTATTAGGTTTGGGGTGAAGTCTTTCTTTATAACCATAAGTGATGGAAGTATGCATGTACGCAGCGGAAAATTTTAACAGATCTACTTCATTCGCAATAGATAACATGTGCCATGTAAGTTTCAGAATTAAAGAACAAGAGAGTGTACCTTGGTATGGTGAAATTCAAAACCAAAAATCAGAAGCACTTGGAAATATTTTTAATCTTCACTCCAATTCCACTTGATGCCCAAGATGTGTGGTCTCTCAATCAGTTATGTGTTCTAGAGAGAATGAAAGAATGTCCAACTCTCACATTCAAACCATCTCATGTTGTTAGTTAATTCTGTATGTTTCTCTTCTTATAACTGATTATCTAATTGGGCCAACCTTTGGGCCTTTCCAATTGAGCTCTAGTATGTGGCTTGGAGTGGGACCAAAAGGGACCAATAAGACACTAGCTCCAATGGGCCTTGGGATTTTCTGTCAACTCTTGACAAGTCCAAAGTTACCATTAACTATATTTAATACCACTATATAAATATAGTTGCACTCTAGGCCTTATCTATAAATTATATCCCAAGACTTTATTATACATGCAACCCCTTCATAAAATATTCGTAGTAATACAAAGTCATAAATGTAGACTGCCACTTTGTAGATTACTACATCTTAATCCTTGAGTACCCGGTTTAATCCTTTAATGTTATTCATCATATATTTATGAAATCCAATTTCATAAATATATATTTTAGTCTTACTAAAGTGATTAGGCCTAACTCTCTGAATAACAAACCCATTAAACTTATCTCAAGGGAATATTTTATATCTCCGTTAAGAGATTATGAATTCTATCTTGAGAATATATGTTCCATCAACACTAAATGTGGCTACCCAACATACTGAGGTTTTGACCGTTACTTTAAATCTCACTCCTGATATATCAAAGCAACCTACATCTCATGATCAGGTCCATTATTCTCTCAGGATTAAGAGTTCATGCAAATATAAGTCGTGAGATTTATTATTCATTTGACAGTCGTTAGAAGAATAATAAATCTCACAGTTGTCTAATTCAATATGTCTTAACTCTTAAAACATATCAACATATCAACTAGAAGTCTCCACTTCCCTGATCAAGACAAATTATCGTAATTCTGAGTTTACAAACTATAATTCTGAGTTTATAGTCTTCGTAGATGAAATGTCCAATTTCATCACTAACTACGAACTATAATTCTGAGTTTACAAAGAACTTGTGATTTATATCTTCTGTGACTTTTCACATAAATCACATACTATGCATCTCATGGACTATATGATAATGTCCGAATATTCATATTACCATTATTTTAGATAATAATAAGACAACTTTATTAATCACAATATTAAGTCATACATCATGTCATACATAATGTCATAAATAATATCATACATAGTATCATACAATAGGATTTAAGGGCACTAATCCTAACAATAAGCTCATGATGAGCTGGAGGTTCTTGGGGTTCATGATGAAATGGTTGTTCCATGTCGATGTCGGATGGGGATGGAGTGGATCGACTATGGTTGTCCTCCTCATTGACAAATGAGTCTTGTTTGGCTGTGTAGCAAGAGGTGCTAACCTGGGATCTGGTCTTGACTCCTTGGAGTTCTATACCTAAATCTCGCCTAGACTTTGGAAAAGGTGCTAGAGGTCTAGATGAGCTACACTGGGATGCAGGTCTATCCCTAAGAAGGATAGGGGACTATCTATTGGGCTGGTGAAGATCTATTAGGGATCTAAACCTAGATTCATCATAGTCTAATGGTGTTTTAAACCTAGACTAGTCAAAACTTAGTCTTACGGTTTCATCAGCTAATTGCTAGACAAAGTCTAAGTCTGGTTCTGGGTTGGGTTTTGGCTCTGGAGAGGGTAATTTTCATTTTCTAGAGTCCAATCGGGAGGGAATGTGACCTCGGACCATTTTAGGGTTCTGGGTACCTGAATTTTGGATCTAGGGTCTGTGGTTTGGATGAGAGTGGCTTCTCCCATCTTTCTTTTGTCAAGTGCTTGAACATTTAGGTTTGTCTTGATGCACTTATAATACACACTATATATCAAGGCTATTTGGTGAGTTCCCTACACCATGAGGGTTCCCTGGGTTTTGATATTAAAGGTGAGAGCTTTCATGATATGCGGATCATGAAGGCTGACTGTGAAGTTGGGGAAATAGTCAAATTGCACTGGTCCGCAACTAAGATTGGTTTGAATGGTTCCTAGGAGACTGTCATCAAACCTAATGTGACATGTGTTTCTAAGGGCCATTAGGATTGAACAATTCAACCATTCTCTGATCAAAGGTTTAACTCCAACCTTGACTAAAACTATGTGCAAATAATTGTGTCCGTCCTTCATGTGTGCTAACAGGGTGGATGGTGATAACAAGTAGCATGTTTCATACTCCTTGTTTATACCATAAACTTGTTCTATAGTTTTGACATGGTAATTTGTCTTAAATGCCTTTTTAAGACTCCATGAAGACTTATAGATCCGTTGGGTGGGGACTTTAGGGATATTCCAATCTCCTAATTTTTTATCTACATCTGATAACGCATAAGACTTAGAATTGAGAATTCCAACTTCTTGTGGAATCTCTGGGAGGGAAGATCTCTGACTGGTAGAAGAGTTACTTCTAAACAATCTATTCATTGTTCTAGATTAAAAGCTTAGGTTAAACAATCAAAACCAAATTACCTAAAACTTCAAGCTACTGGATCTAACCTTAGATCTATAATGAAGGTACTTTCCATGACAACTTGCCTTCTCGCGCATTCCATGACCAAATGTTAATCCTATTTCGCCTAAATGCCTATCTCCGGCTAAACAGCTATTTCCAAGAAAATCCAAGACTTACAAGATCAAACTTGCACTGATCTGGTCTTACAGGTCACAATAGTACTCATCAGTAACAAACTGTGGGGTTAAACACAGAAACTAGAAGAAGCAGATAACTGGGAAAAATTGGTTAACAGAAACTGAGAACACAGATAATGAACAGATAGAATAGGAGTAACAGTTTACCAACGGTAGAGATAAAAGAAGATGATGAAATAGTAACAAACAAAGAAATAGATAAATGGGAATGGAAGAGTTATCATAAAATAAATGTAAAACAAAATATTGGGAATGGGAGAATTCAACATAATTAATTGACTGAAATTAATGATATGCTGAAAGTAATAATACTGATAACTATGGCGGTATAACCTGCCAACTTTTGATTGAAAATAAAATGTAACTTACAACTATTATCGGCCAACTTGGCTCTGATACCATGGTAGCCAATAAGAACCTTGGATGAGAGTGGTTTCTCCCATCTTTCTTTTGTCAAGTGCTTGGACATTTAGATTTGTCCTAAATGAGGGTTCCTTGGGTTTTGATATTAAGGGTGAGAGCTTTCATGATATGCGGGTCATGAAGGCTGACTGTGAAGTTGGGGAAACAGTCAAAATGCACTGGTCCGCAACTAAGACTGGTTTGAATGGTTCCTAGGAGACTGTCATCAAACCTAATGTGACATGTGTCTCTAAGGGCTATTAGGATTGAACAATTCAACCCTTCTTTTATCAAAGGTTTAACTCCAACCTCTATATATATATATATATATATATATATATATATATATATATATATATATAAATATATATATATATATGGTTAAATGATTAAATTTATTGTTTTTCAACCAATTAAACTTTTTGGTTATTTAGTAATTTAACATAATAAATTGTAACCATACAATTTTTCTTTTTGAGGTAACAAATGGAAATATATTAATGAGTAAAGAAAAGAGTTTTGCTTACCTTCAGTACTTTTTTAACTAGACATGTCATTTTACTTTAAATATACAATGACAAGTAGTAATGGGTTTTAATCTCCACATTTTATTTAGTTAGTAGATGATGTGGCAGTTTCTCATTAAAACAAAAAGAGATTCCAGTTAAAAAAGTACTAGAGGTAAACCAAACCCTAAAGAAAAGTATTACAAGGTAATTCCTGGGCGTGTGCCCAAAACAAGATAGTAGCGGTGAAAGAAAAATTTTAAAAACAGAAAGAAACACAGGTTAAGTGTGTCACTACGCAGCCCCAAGCCGCTAGTACTCATTCAAAAAACCAAAGGCCCCATCCAATATGCTTCTAGGATGTGCTTGAGACTTCTCAAAATAGAATTTGTTTTGAGCATTCTAGATTACCCATGTTGTCACCGCCCATCTCTCCACGTCAATTTGGGGGAGCTTCACAATCATCAGTTTGAACAAAGCAAAAAAGTTATAAACTTCATTTTGGCATTTTTGAACCCTTATCCTACACAGAGCTTATACATTCCTCGCAAAATGACACTCCCATAGCAAATGTCCTACAGTTTCGGGTTGCTAGCAGCAAAGATCACACTGTGGCTTAGTGGCGGAGCCAAGAATTTATCTTTGGGGGGCCATCTATAAAAATTTGTGTGTGTATGAAATCTAAAATAGTAGTGTACAATACTTCATAACTCAATATGTGCTATAAACAACAACTAAATACATGTTAATTTTTTTTGAAGTGCTAAATACATGTAAATATAGTAGTATATACGGTATATTTTAATCAAACTAATCAAGTACATTTATAAATTATAATATCATACGGTATATAATATATTGATTATTATAATAACAAAATATATTATAAGGAAAATTAAAAAGAAAGCAAATGAAAAGTAAAGTAAAGAAATCAAAAGAAAGCAAATGAAAAGTAAAGTAACAAAGGAATAGTGTACACGGATGAGGGGCCTACGGAAGCTTCAAGCTTCTCTTTCACTCTTTCTTGTCTAGTTTAGTCACACAGAACTTTTACTTTTATATTGTAAACACAAAACTGCAACAGCAGTGGGAAAATGAAAGAACTGAAAAGAAAAGAAAATTTTGGATTGTATTCTATTTTACAATATTTTTTCAAAATGTTGATGTAGCCTACCTCTTATTAGTTTTCATTTAGACTCACCATTAATATCACTTTTTCATTTACTAATAACCACTCACCACATCAGCAGTTTGTAATATTTTTTGCAAAATAGTTTGTATCTCTAGCATTATTCTTCTATTTAAATGAAAGTTATGTTTATTTTTAGATTTTCTTAAATATATATGTATATTATCAAGTATGGGGCCAAGATGATAAGGTTCTTTTAAAATTTTTAAAATTATTTAGGATAATTCTAAAAAAAATTCATTAATGTTTTTCAAAATTTGGGGGGGGGGGGGGGGGGGGGGGGGGGGAGGCTCCCCTTGGTCCTTGTGATGGTCTGCCACTACTATGGCTCAACCTTCGATTTTCTGTGATAGTGATTATCTCGTGTAGGGAGGATATTCGAGCATGCTCGCTAGACAAAGGTTCGGACCTTAGGGGGCACATTGGGGGACTAAAATTTTGGCCATGTAGCTTGATCTAGGTTTGATGTTGAGTGTTCAACCATTGGCTGCTCCTTTATTTAGACAGCTACCTGATAAGCGAACTTTACAGAGAAAGTCTGAGACTTGTTTTCCTTCCATACTAGAGCATCACGAGTGAATCTTGATGGCAACGGAATGGCCAAAATCTCCATCCTTGTTCGATGATAAACAAGTCAAAACTTTCTCCAAGTCCCATTGCTTTGTAGCAGCGTCTATTAAGTCCCGCACATACAAGTTTGACTAACTCTCCCTTAAAAAAGTGGTTTGTGTGATAGCTAGCAGTGGGTAGACACTTCAATATTGCTGCCATCCCCCACCTTCCATTGTGTACCTTCTTTAACGATATCTCTAGTTGCCAATAAACTTCGCCACATATAGGAAGGGTTGTTGCACAATCAGCATTCATAAAAGAGCAATTTGGAAAGTACCTTGATTTGTAAATCTGGTAGAAAAAAGAATAAGTATTATGGATCAACCTCCAAGCTTGTTTAGCTAACATAGCACAATTGAAAGCTTGAACATCTCTAAAATCCATGCCACCTCTTCCCTTCGGAGTACACAGCTTCTTCCAATTGATCCAATGAATTTTCTTCTCAGCCTTTGTCTGCCCCACTAGTATTTTCCAAAGTAGATTTTATGGTGTCACATAAGATCTTTGGGATTTTTAAAATCCCCATAGAGTAAGTAGGGATGGCGTGGGCAACCGTTTTAATTATAATCTCTCTTCTGGCTTTTGAAATGAATTTTTCTTTCTACCCCATTACTCTTTTGGTAATTCCCTTCTGAAGGTCTTTGAATGTGTTAACCTTAGACTTCCCCCCAACCATCGGCAGTCCAAGGTATTTCTCACACAATTTACTTTCTCAATATTTATTTTTTTTTTTGGACAATGTTTAGCTACATTGGTTGTAACCTAAAACTACAACTTTACTCAATAAAATAAAGATTACTATATATTTTGAAAATCTAACTATTTAATTGTATGTTCTTTACGCTCTTAATACACATGTCAAATTTTGGGTCAATCAGATATTATTATTATATGGTCTATAAGTTTATATTTTATGTATAATTTTAAACTACAAAAACTTGCAATTTAAACAATTTATTTATGACATAGTTATTGAGTTTTAATTTTCTAAAAATTTTGCAAGCATGGAGGATATAAAAAGAAAATGTAATCTAATGGTAGACTTGTCAAAATTCACATTCAATAAAAAGCTATTGAGTATGGTTGTAAGTTGTAGTCAATTTTGAGTTAAACTTTATCATTTAAAAAAAATACTAAATCCTTTACATAAGTCCGAAATGGATCAAAATTAGTTTTTCTTGACTATTAGTGGTTTGTGCTTAAAGTAATCCGGTCTAGAAGAATAGCGTATTCACACTAGATTTGCCTCTCAAGAAGTCAATATAGTTTAATTTGTCTTTTCTTGACAAAATACAAGTTGTCCCAAACTAAAACCAAAATTCGGGGCCGAATATCTCGCATCCTTTAAAAATACGGTCTTTTTGATACACGCAGATGCAGTCATTGGTGTGTGGAGGATTGAGGAAACATCAAAGGAAGTCACAACTAGTTTGAAAAGTGGACCTGCTTGAACATGAGAATGGAATAACTTACTTTTTCATTTCATCCAAGGCTTAAATTTTATGTAAAAAGAAAAAAATTTGTGCTCTTTCAACAACTAATAAAAATTCCCAACTTACCTACAAAATTGACCCCAAAAACAGAATGTGTAGCTGCAAAGAAATACAAAAGTATGTTTGGATGTTATTGTTTAAAAATCTAAAGTGTCACTCACAGTCACAGTAATATGTTTTTGTTGTAATTTAGTGATATGTTCACTAAGTTCATATACACACTTATCTCATAAAACTATTAAACATTTCATGAAATAAGAGAATAATGTGATAGATGAAACTTGAAACCTTCAAATTTATTTGAGAAAATATAAGGAAGTGGTGTCCTAATCTTTGGTCAAACTATTTCACTACATATCTATGGGACACTCTAAAAATCATAAAGATAAATACAGTAGTAGATGAAATTTGAGACCTCCAAATTTACGGTATATCTTTCAAATTTATTGAACCCACGACCCATATGTTGTTAAACGGAAAGTAACATTTTACATGAACTCAAAGACAATTAGTGAACTTACCACTCAGCTAAAAAATAAGAGCTAAAAGCAGACAGAAATCTCACTAAGGTTAAACTGTTGAAAAGTGTAATTTTGTATAGAATTAATATTGAATATAGGATCCTCAGGAAATTTAAAAAGAGGATAATTCTGTGTTGGAAGTGTCGACTTTTTGACATCATAAAGCATGCCGTAAACAAATAAACAATCCTTGCTGTACCAATATGAATATTCCTCAGTTCTCTTAAGATTTGAAGAGTACCAATGGTACCCGAATTAATCAAAAGTGCGGAGAAGCCATTCGGTACGTGCCCGTATTATTGAGATTGTCAAATGTCTATGCCTTAAAAAAAAGGAGTTTCCTTATAGTTTTCCAATGGGATGGTCCACTACTACCATTTCTATAAAATCAAAAATGCCCACCAGTCTTTCTTCACAGAGCTCCGAGGCCAAAAACACACAGAAATAGCTGAGATATCATATAAACCAGCTCAATTCCTTGCTAAGAATCAGAGACAGTCATCAAGAATGGATGGCAACCATTCCAGCAATGAAAGGTTAGCACAAACTACAAATCTCCTTGCTTTAGTTTTGGTTTTTACATTTCTCTGTTCAGCCCTGAAATCTTGTAGTTCAAAACTCCATAGTTTCTGTACTAAAATTTTATCACTCATGGTTTTAAACAAGCAAGATTGTTTTGGCTCCTAAACCTGCTTCATCATTTAATGTTTTAAATAAGGTTGTTTTTGTGTCTTCAATTAATGTTCATTAAACTTTACTCTTACAATGAATGAACATCATAAATTTTCTACAATCTTATAAATTACCCAAATTAGTTAAGATTTTATGCATTAAGCAGCCGAGATCTTCATTATTTGCACCATTAATCTGTATGTTGCAAATAAACTGATGCATTTTATGTTCTTTATCTAGAACGAGAAGTGAGCAAGAAATCCGCTCCATCACTGCATTGCTTGCTCTGTTTGGCTTTATCTTGGGTTTTCTGCTCACCCTCGTTGGATTTAAGTATCCAAGCTCAGGTGCTGTTCTATTCCACAAACACCATGCAATCATGTTGGGCTTAATGATAGACTTCGTTACTTTCACTACAGTATTGGTAGCAGCAATACTACCAATAACCAACAGAAATTGTTTCCATTTCTTCCAAAAAGTGTCTTTTCTTCGGAGCTTTGGCCTGTAACTTACTCATTTTCATCCTTGTCCCAGTCTTGGGGTGGGTCTTCTTCACTTTAGGTGTATCCATTCTTGTGTATTTACTTTATGGCTCGTACAGAATGATTTTCAAGTTCTGTCAAGAAAATTTGAAATCAATTTCAAACCGGTTCTGACAAAAATTCCAATACCAATCAAGCAGCCAATCATCTTCCCAAGCATCCAATGGATCTCCCATGCTTACTCCCAATGTGATAGACGAACAAGTGGCAGAATTGGAGAATGTTTGAGTGAAGGTTTGCCTTAATTTCCTCTCTGTCTATCTCAAGCACAGAGAATGGAGGCAGAGCATGTTCTTATATTTATAGATGTGGAATATACAGTAAGTCTTATGACACGTTCTCTACAACTTCTTGAAGGGGTAGGTTTTGAGTGATGAAAAAAAACAAGATGTATTGTATTAATAGTAACTAGTAAGTCTATGTAAAAGTGATCGTGTACTATTTACAATTTGTTGTTTCAACAAGTTGTGAAATAAATTGTGTAATAATGTACTGATAGCAAAGTTATATGTAACATGGTGTTAATGTTTTTGAGTCAATCCTCAAGCTCAATATTTGTGAGAAGCTGGAACAGTTATAGGAGAGGTCTTTCCTCTACTCTCTGGCAGCCTAGCAACCTGATTTTGTATTTACCTGAAGTTCTTATAGTGGATGAATTTGACCTTTAAACATTCATAAAGGCTCAAACAAATTTGCTTACACACTCTAATGCAATTCACTTTCTCGTGATGCTGAATTGCATACCCAAAAAGAGATAATTGGGCTTCCACTATAAAAAATAATAATAATAAATCAGTCAGGCCTTAAAAAAAAAATCAGCGCTGGGCTTGGGCTTAAATCTTATTATGATGCAGTTCAAAGAATTAAAATTTAGGCCTATTCTAAGGAAAAATAATTTAAATGGGGCTTTACGGGATTTAATGCAAAACACCAAAAGAAAATGTGTCCATTCAAATTGGGCCATTAGCTCAAGCCCAAACAAGTTAAAAAGCATCCTGCTCAAAACCCATCACTTTTTTTTTTAAGAGATAATTACAATATATTGCTAACTTCATAGCTTAAACTCTTTTCTCTTTAGACCCTCCAAGCACTTTGTGTATGAAGATGTGTCAGTTCAACTATAAGGTCATTTTGCAACAAAATCCAGCTAAGTCAACGAGTTTGGTCACTTCATTGACTTCATAAGCCTAATATAACTTTTAATTCCAGAGCTTTTCTAAAACTATATATCTATGGTGCTCTGAAAAAATTGGGATTCAATTAAAAAATTAGTTGGTCTCTTAAATAAATTATAAATTAGAGAAGTCTAGATCAATTATGTTTCAAGGTGAGCAAATCCTAAGACACCAAGACATAATCTTCCTTATTTCTTTAAGTACAAACATCTCAAGCATGTCCTTATGTTACAAGGTGTGTCTTTGTTTTCAGGTACTGGATTGCACTGCCCCACTAGCAATCAAAAGAAGTCTTGAATTAGAGTGGTAGGTCGAACTTTCCAGAACGAACCTAGGCTCAATTGAGGTCCACTTTGCTGCAAATTCGTTTTTCAATCAAAAGAAGTCTTGATAGAATTAGAGTGGTTGGGTTCTGATTTGTTTGAGGAAGAAAATGTTGAGAGTGCCGAATAGAGTTTTTTTTTTTTTTTTTTTTGAGAAAAAGGTAAAGACACTTTATTACGGAAAATCAAGCTGAAAAACATCATCCAAATCCGGTGGTAGATCTTCTAACCACACATCAGTATCTGCAGATGAAACTGCTCGACGAGCGAGGGCATGAGCTAATCTATTACCCTTACGCTTAACATGTAAAAAACTACAAGAAATAGAAGAAGACAAAAAACGAATATCATCTATAACATGACCGTACATAGTCCAAACTGGTCTAGTCCCATTGATTGCCTGTATAGCTCGCAATGAATCACCTTCAATCACCATCTGATGAATGCTGAGTTCTTTGGCAAAGCTAATTGCTCTGCACGCAGCTAAGGCCTCCACCAAATCCACAGAACCCGGATACCTCACTTTCTGACTCAAGGCAGCAATGATCTGACCCTCCCAATCTCTAATGACCACCCCGATACCTGCACTAACCTGATCAGCAAACATAGCACCGTCGAAATTGGGTTTTTTTTTTTTTTTTTTTCTTTTACTTTTATTTTGTTTTTTCTTATACTACCTGTTTGAACCCTTTTTCTTTTAGGTGAAGACCACCAGTTTCAACTTAAAAGTATTATTTTTATTTAATTATATCAAAATTAATATTATATTTTTTGAGAGATTATTATGTTGTGTATATTTATTAAAACATTTAAAATAGTAAGAGGATATTTATCTTATTTTTGTAATAAAATAAAATCATGTTGAAATCTCAAGTACGAGACACAACAAAGATATCATTTATACCACTTAGCTGTCACCTGAACTCCAATTAAAATACCCTCAAGTCTCTTCAAAATACAATTTTAACTAATATTGTTAAACTTTACACTTTGCACATTTATCTTTTATTTTTATTAAATATTAATATATTTAGGAGTAATACGTGAGATATAATTAAATGACATTGTATGTGGGACATAATTGTGCAGCCCATGCTTTAGCTAAGAGGGCAATTGTTTCTTTTCCTTTATTAGTCTGGATGGAGTATGTTCCAACAGACATTAGTCACATTGTTATTTCTGATTTTCTAGCAACGTAATAATAATACTCAGTATTGATTCTCAAAAAAAAAAAAAAAAAAGTACAATATATATTAAATTTGACACATAATTATGGAGGGTGAAAGGTGGATACACCCAATCTTTTGTCAAACTTGAATTTTGTTAAACCTCAAGAAGAAGAAAAAGGCTTATAATATATTATATTACCAAAGTACTATTACAAAAGGTCCGAACCTTTTGTAGCAGTAGCCCAATCCTTGTAGTAGTAGCGTGTGAGAAACATGTATGTCTCTTTTGTAATTAGAATAGGATTAGAACACGTGTAGATAGATTATTGGTCATTTCTAAATTCTGTTAGTTAGTTACGTTTCTGTTTTGCTTTCCCGCTCTGTAGTTAGCTATATAAATAGAGCATGTGAGTTGTTTCACATTTTTTTCATTCTGATCAATAAGAGTTTTGATTCAATTAGAAAGATTTCTCATTTTGTTATGGTATTAGAGCTCTAAAACTCATCAATGGCTTCCAGCGCAAACACACAAACAGATTCTGAAATTCCAATTCCTTTTTAAACACTTCTAATCACAGAATTCCTCCACGGAATACTTCATCATCTTCTTCAATGGATGATGAAAACTCAAATCCCTCTAGCCTTATTTTCTTTCACTTGCTGAAAATCCAGTAATTGTGCTTGTTTCTCAGCCTTTGATTGGTACTAAGAATTATCCGAGTTGGTCAAGAGATGTGTTTCTTTCATTGAGTGTATGGAATAGGTTTGGGTTCGTGAATGGCTCAATTCCTATGCCAGAACCTTCGTCTCCTCTCTTCAATGCCTGGCACAGATCCAATACAATCATTCTTTCATGGCTAACTAATTCTTTGAGCAAAGAAATTGCAGCTAGTGTGATCTACATCAACACAGCTAGAGATCTTTGAATTGATATGAGAGATAGGTTTGCACAAGGAAACGCTTCAAGGTTATATAAGCTTCAGAAGGAGATTGCTAAATTTTCACAAGGCCAACTCTCTGTAAGTTCCTATTTCACAAAATTCAAGATTCTTTGGGATGAATTTGTGAATTATCAACCTTTTCCTACTTGCACTTGTACTTGTGGTGCTCAACGGTCTCAATTAGATGTACAGCAAAAGGATCATGTTTTACATTTTCTTATGGGTCTAAACAATAGCTATGGGAATGTTAAAACTTAGATTTTGTTGACTAAACCTCTTCCCTCTATTAGCAAAGTGTTTTTAAATTTTCAAGAAGAGAAAAGGAGGCATATTGGTCAAGGAACTGAAATAGTTGTTGAGGCAATAACCTTATATGCAAACAATTCCAATCATCCTAAGGGTTATCAATGCTATCAAGGTGGAAATCAGAATTATCAAGGAGGAAATCATGACCATTACGGTGGAAAAGGGGGAAATTCTAAGAAAGAGGGACCTATTTGCACATATTGTGAAATTGTAGGCCACATTGCAGATAAATGCTACAAGCTGCATGGATATCCACCTAGTTACAAACCAAAGGGAAAACCATCAGTTAATCAAGTCTCTACTAATGGAAATTTTGGGAATCCTATGCCTATCAATGGTTGCTTTAGGAATTTCAATTCTCAAGCTATTTCTACAAATCTGATTGATGTGATGAATTACTCTCCTTAATTCAGTAACCCACAGCCACAGTTTAGTGGTCCACAACCACCTTTCAATGGATCACAGATGCCACAACCTCAATTTTGTGCTCCTCAATGTCCAATTTCACAGTCACAACGTGAACAACTACTATCTTTTATGGCTTCTCAGTCTTAATCTTATAAAGAAGCTTCTGGTGATCATCAAGCTGTAATTGTCATAAGTCCCTTTAATGCCTCTGGTGCGTCCACTTCACAGGCCCAATTTTCAAACAACTTCTCAGGTAACCCCTTTTGGTACCCTCCTGATATGTCTCATTCTGTCTTTTCTGCCCACATAATTGATAAAACAGCCTGTAAGTCCTCAGATTGGATCATAGACGCTGGAGTTACTAACCACATGGTACATTCAGTATCTCTCTTAACCACCATCACCTCCATTTTACACAGTTTTGTATATCTACCTAATAGAGAAAAGGATCTTATTGCCCATATTTCAGAAACATTAACTCCAAATGGTGTTTTATGTGTCCCATATTTCAGCTTTAATCTCAAATCTATCACTCAAATAACTAGGGTCACTCTTTGTTGCCATATTTTTCTTGGTTCCTCTTGTTTTATCTAGGACCGTGTTCATTGGAACATGATTGGTCTGGGTAAGGAATCAAAAGGGCTCTACTTGCTGCAGTCCAGTCCAACTGCACATTCTGCTCATTCAATTCTTGGAACTTCATCTAGGTTTTCACAAATTCCAGTTTCTTGTAATGCTTTTCAATTGTGGCACTTTCGTTTAGGGCATCCTTCCCATGCCAAATTATCTTTGTTGAATAAGCTTGTACATGATGTACATGTAAACAAGTCACATTGCTGTGACATTTGCCATTTCTCTAAGCAAAAAAGGTTATCATTTCCTTCAAGTATGAATGTTTCTTTATCAGCTTTTGAACTCATACATGTTGATCTATGGGGTCCTTTTTCTGTTCCCACTGCTGAAGGTTTTAGATTTTTCCTCACTATTGATGATTCTCAAAGTATAATTGGGTTTATCTGTTAAAGACTAAATCTGAAACTCTAAGTCTTGATTCAACAGTTTTCCATCATGGTTGAAACACAATTTAATACCAAGGTTAAATGTATTAGAAGTGATAATGGAATAGAATTTATCATGAAGGATTTTTTCAAAAGCAAAGAGATTTTGCATCAATTAACATGTGTTGATACTCCTAAAAAAAATGCCATTGTTGAAAGAAAGTATCAACACATCTTAAATGTTGCTTGAGCCCTAAAATTTCAATCTTCCATACCTTTGACTTTGTGGGGTGATTGTATTCTCACTGTTATTTACCTCATAAAACGGTTGCCCTCTAAGGTTTTAAACAATAAAAGTCCCTATGAAGTTTTGTTTAATCATCCTCATGATCATTTGAAAACCTTTGGTTCTTTGTGTTTCATCTCTACTCTTTCCCATAACAAAAATAAATTTGCTCCAAGAGCCATAAAATGTGTTTTTCTTTACTATCCATCTGATGTTAAAGGTTACAAAGTCTTATATTTAGACTCAAACACTATTTTTGTTTCAAAAGACAATTTTCTATGAAACTATTTTTCCTCTTGCTTCCATTCATTCACCATCTTCCCCTTCTAATCCGATTTCTCTTGGTATTAATACCTTTGTTTTCCCACGTTGTATTCTTGATACTTCTTCTTTTCATTCCATTTCCAATTCAAATCATTCCCATATTGCTCCACCTATTCCTACTGATTTTGCAGTCACTAATTCTCTGCAGATACTATTTTTATTGACACTGTACATAATACATCTATCGATAGTTTCATTCATTCACCAACACTTGCACCTGTTACTAAGCATATTTCTGAACTTGATTTAGTTCCTTCCTCTGTCACAAGGCCTCTTACTCTACCTGTTACTAGAAAATCCACTAGACCTCACAAAACCCCATCCTATCTTAGAGACAATTCTTGTTAAGCTGTTACCACTAAACCAGCTTCAGGTTTGTCCTAAACATTTCTAATTTTCTTACCTATTCTCACCTTATCACAGCCTACAAACACTTTGTCTTTGCTGTCCAAGCCACTCCTACTGAACCTACTTCTTTCCTTCAAGTAATTCAATCTCCAGATTGGAGAACTGCTATGGATAAAGAAATCCAGACCTTAGAACTTAATTATACTTGGACCTTGACTCCCTTACCTCCTGGTAAAATTCCTATTGGGTGTAAATGGGTGTATAGGATTAAGTATCATTTAGATGGCACTATAGAGAGGTATAAGGCTTGACTTGTTGCTAAGGAATACACACAAAAAGAAGGTCTGGATTACACAGATACTTTCTCTCACATGGCCAAATCAGTTATAGTCAGAATAGTTCTCTCCATGGCTGCTGTGAAAGGTTGGTATTTTCATCAAATGGATGTCAACAATGCTTTCTTCCATGGGGATTTGGATGAGGAGGTTTATATGTCTCTTCCTCCAGGCTTTCATAGCAAGGGAGAGAATGTTAGTGGCATGGTATGCAAACTTAACAAGAGTTATTATGGTTTAAAGCAGCCTTCTAGGCAATGGTTTGTCAAATTTTCATATACCATTCTGAACTTTGGTTTTATTCAATACATAAAAGGTTCACCAGGAAAAGGTCTCTTCTTTCCTACGAACTCAGACTTAAAGCTGTTTGTGATACTGATTGGGTAGTATGTTCAAACACTAGGAGGTCTCTAACAGGCTATAGTGTATTTTTGGGAGAGTTTTTGGTTTCTTGGCAACTACAACTTGTGGAGTGGTTTGGTTACTTCAATTGCTTAGGCACTTAAGAATTGATCATCCTAAAAGTGCAATGTTGTTCTGTGATAACCAAGTTGCTTTGCAAATAGCAGCTAACCCGGTTTTTCATGAGAGAACAAAACATATAGAGGTGGATTGTCATCTTGTTAGGGACAAAATTGTAGGAGTAATAAAAACCTTTCATTGTCACAAGCAATCTTCAAGTAGCAGAACTTTTTACTAAAATATTGGGTCTACCGCCTTTTTCATATTGATGAATAGATTGGGATTGGTTGATATTTTTGCTCCAAGTACCACAGCTTCTTGTTTAGCAGATCAAGTCTTAGAAGTGAAGGCCGAAGTTTCAGACAAAGCACAGTCGTTTTGTGAAGAAACAAAGTAGCATGAATCGATATCATTTCAGTTAAAAGAAAGAAGAAGAGATTAAAACGGTGCGTTTAAATAAATAAAGAAGCGTGTGAAAAACACGTGTGTGGCTTTTGTAATTAGGATACGATTAGAACACGTGTAGATAAATTATTGATTGTTTATAAATTCTGTTTGTTATTTGTTGGGGATTTCACCAAACCAAGGAGTAATAACAAAAGAACAAATTGAATACAGTAATGAAACTGAAACTATGATTAACTTTGAGGTAAAATTGAATATTACCCTTAGACAATATTTGTCCCTATACGCAGGTTGCTAAAGGGTTTCTACAAATTTGCCCCTAGGATACAACCAAATTTATCGGATTCTACAAATAGCAATTTTGGAGAATACTCACACAATTTCTTGTATTTCTTAGAAACTATTTTAAGGGAGAGAGAACCCCTTTTATCAAGTGAACATGAATCACTATTTATACCCATAGGGTTATAACCTTTCAAAAGGAATTAATGGGAAGTTAAATATGTTTTATAAAATCGTTCACAAGGCTTGAAACATTTTCAAACATTCAGAACAATTACCAAAAAATTCTGCAGAAATTCAGTTTTCATGGCTCTCGATCAATCGAGAGGAATCAAGCATCAATCAAAATATCTTTTCAATCGATCGAACAAGAATCGAACACCAATCGAAACAAGCAAAAAAATTTCCTCATCATTTCGATCAATCGAACAGAAGTTTCGACCAATCGAAAATCCTGGAACTTGAATTTTCATAAAGAAAATTTCAAAACTCGAATTTCCAGTTTATTCATTTTACAAATGAATACTCTCCAATCTTATATCATTATTACAACCTATCCTTGTATATACCTATTGTGGGCGGGGAAAAACTAGCCCCCCGAGATCCTCCACGGATTACAAGGAATAAACTCACACAATTTACTTATAAAGAAATAACTGGGAATAAACACTCCACAATAGGAAGCTCAAACAATTGATTTCATTCATCATCAAGCTTACAAGAGTATTTCTCCTACTTTTTTTTTCATATAATCCCTTTTTTCCCGTCCCAAAAAGAATAAAATCCCCCCTGCTCAACTTAACTTTCCTCTTATTTATAGGCCTCTCCACTGTTCCTACTTTTTTACATTGCCGGCCTAGCCTTCAGGAATATTTTCCTTATTTTATTGGTTTCCTCCCCTCCCTTATCCCTGAATTCTGTCTTCTGTGAGATATTTTTGTTGTTCAGGCTGTCTCATACGCATTTAATGCGGCAGAGGTTAGGTAAGGGCACCCAAATTGAGGTAGAGATAAAAATCTTCAATCCCCTTGAGTGTTCTGGAAGTTTCCCATGGTTCTTAGCGCCATCTGGTAGCTACACATGGATCATCCGTGCACCTAGCCAGAAGCATGGTTAATTCTCCACCCTCTTCACGGGAACCACTTTACCGTGGCATTTTCCTTTCCTGGGCGTGAGGTTTAGATAAACTTCCTTTTTCTTACATCCCATTCCCCTCTTGGACTTCCCCCATGTAATCAGGCTTGGCCCAATCTTGTTTTCGCGACCCATTCCATTACTGGACTTTAGTCTGGACGGGGATCCTTCTACTCCCCACACCTATATATACAACAATCCCCCACTAGGTTGTAATAATATATGTCTCACTTGATTGACATTCTATCATGCATAGAAGAAAAAGTCTTTCAACTTAAACTTTCCTTTATTGTAATTTCTCTAGAAATCAACAGAGTTAATGGTGACATGGTGCTTAATTAGATATGATGTAGGTGGGATTGTGATAGTTTAGGTTTGGCGGGGCACAATCCAATGGAAGAGCTCCTTGACTTGTTGTTCCATGGGTCCAATAGAGGCACGATGCATTTTTCAATTTGACAAATCATCCTTACGACTACACAACATGCATATAAATTGTTTAACATCACTTCAAAATTTCTAACATATAATTTCACAAATATTTTCTATGCATTACCAAAAGCAGCATTAGAATAAAATATATTTAAGATTATAAACACTCCAAGATTAAACCAAAAGTAAGTAATTCAAAGCTTCACAGCAAGCACACAAGATTCTATAAAACAATTTTACTCTGCATTTGCATAATAATGTTTGAGAACTCAACAATACAAATTTGAATGTGCAAAGCTAATAATCAACATGTCCACTTGCAAGTTAACAAAATTAATAGTATAATTACATGAGGGACTCAATGAAATAATCAAGCAGCTATGACACAGTAATAAGGTATTCAATCCCCTAAAAGAGTTACAATTCTCAAATCCCCAAGTTCAACACACTTTTGATGGCTAATGCTATGATATTTTATGCCACTCTAGTAACATGAAGCCATGATAACTCCCACGCTTGCCATTGCCAACACCTACGACGTAGTAGAGGTGTATATGATAAACATGACAATAGGAATAAGAGCATACACTTAAATTTGTGGACTTAAACTTAAGGCTACATACCAGCCGATGTCAACTTTTTAACCAATCTAACATAAAGAAGCCATGAAAAAAATAGCATACAACTAACTAATGCAATTTAAATGACAGGAATAGAATCAAGTAAGGTCCGGTCCTTGCTTAAATGGTATTTTGCTTGTTTTTTACTCATTAAAAACAATTGCTGGTGGAAAATAGTTATTGATGACTATGACTCATCATAATCAATGAACTAAAGGATGTTGTCGCTTTGGCAGCAATAGCTTGAGCTTGATAATTAAATCAGACAGCATATAGAAATTGGCTAAATGTAATGCATGTCAACTTCCTACTACTTAGAGTTCAAATAGATCCCAGAAAAATATGAAGTCCAATAATACAATTAACAAGACTCCAATTGTTGAAGGCATAGATGATTGCATCAAGAAGTGATATTTCTTCTCAATTTGTCAAACTGATACAGCCATAAAAATTAATGACAAAAACTCACAAGGGAACCTTGTATCATGATTATGAACCAAATGCGTACGCAAGAGCGAACAACAACAAATTCTTTTTCTTTTTTCTTTTTTTCCTGAGAAATGTTTGGATTTTATGGAAACAACACAATTACAAAGTCAATTACATCAAAGCAGAAGTTGCTAGCAACATTTTGCTACAAGCAAATTGACAAGAAACTGCAAGAAGTGAATCTATTAAAATACAACATATAAAATTTAATCCTTTACACAAAACAATAGTATTGTATAAGATAAGACCAAAACAACAAGAACAAGGAACAACAGGTCCAAACATAATTACAAAACAGAGTTAACAACTCACCTTACCTAATAAAGACTCATAGTGAAACTAATAGTTCAATTGGACAGTAGGTTTCAGTAGAAATACAAAGACTTATAGCAAGGTTACCTCACCCAACTCTAAACTAACAATAGCTCACAATGAAACTTAGGATCTTAGTTAGACAACAGGTTTCTGCAGAATGACAGGGCTCATTAACCAGTTACAATATAGGGTTCTATTTAGCGTAATTGATTCCCCAGTTACGGATGATTTATAAATACAAACCCAATGGATCCATAGCCTTAAAGGTTTTCACTAGATAACCATAGTTCCCTTTTTTGTCCATATAACATTACAAATTTAGACTTCATCATTTGGAAAATATAACTTACGTGTATAATTTTGACCTTAATAATCTGAGAAATCAATCCTAGCAAAAGATGACACTGAAAAGGAAACAAATAGGAAATTATTAATATTGATAACCTGAGTTATTAAATTAGTAATTAATATCATATACTATATATAATAGCAGAAGCCTTTTCCTGCAATTAAGGTAGTTTGGACATGTAGTTTTGAATTTGTTGAATGTACAAAATTGTGAAATCTCAATGGAAAATCGAAAAACATATCAAATCGTAAAAATTAAATGAAAAATTATGTATATTAGATGTACAAATCAGATGAATGTGTTTAAAAATTTGAATACGTTGAATGTTATGTACATTAGATAAACAGATCACATGAATTTGTTTAAATTCGTTGAATGTACAAAATCGTGAAAATTTAATGGAAAATTGTGTACATTAGATGTACAGATCATTCAGATTTGTAAAAAAATTCGAATTCGTTAAATGTACAAATTGGTGAAATTCCAATGGAAAATCAACGAACATAACAAATCATGAAAATTCAAGGGAAATTTGTGTACATCAGATGGAGAGATAGTCCGGACCCGTTGAGAAATTTGATTTAGTTGAAAGTACAAAATTGAAAAAATTCAGTGGAAAATTATGTACATTAAATGTATATGTCGTTTGGATTTGTTTAAAAATTAGAAATCGTTGAAAGTACAAAATCGTGAAGATTCATGGGAAAATTGTGTATATTAGATTTATAGATAGTCCGAATTTGTTGAAAAATTCGAATTCGTTGAATGTGTAAAATCGTGAAAATTCAATGGAAAATTGAAGAACATACGAAATCGTGAAAATTCAATGGCAAATTATGTACATTCTATGTACAAATTGTCTAGGTTTGTTTAAAAATTCAAATTCGCCGAAAGTACAAAACCGTGAAAATTCATTGGAAAATTTTGTACATTAGACGTACAGATCGTTCAGATTAGTAAAAAAATTCGAATTCATTGAATGTACAAATTCATCAAAATTCAATCGAAAATCGAAGAACGTACCAAACCATGAAAATCCAATGGAAAATATTGTACATTAAATGTACAAATAGACTGGACTTGTTGACAAATTTGTTTTCTTTGAAGGTACAAAATCATGAAAATTTAATGGAAAGTTGTGTACATTTGATGTACAGATCGTTCAGATTTGTAAAAAAATTCGAATTCGTACAATGTACAAAATCGTGAAAATTCCATGGAAAATAAATGAACATACCAAATCATCAAAATTCAATGGAAAATTATGTATATAAGATGTACAGATAGTCCAGACTTGTTGAGAAATTTGATTTCGTTGTAAGTACAAAATCATGAAAATTCAATGGAAAATTATGTATACTAGACGTACAATCATTCAGATTTGTAAAAAAACTCGAATTCGTTGACTGTACAAATTCGTGAAAATTCGATGGAAAATTGAAAAACGTACCAAATCAGGAAAATTCTATGGAAAATTGTGTAAATTAGATGTACAAATAGTCAGAACTTGTTGAGAAATCTGTATTCGTTGAAAGAACAAAATCGTGAAAATTCAATTGAAAATTGTGTACATCAAATGCATAGATCATTCGGATTTGTAAAATAGTTCGAATTCGTTGAATGTACAAATTCGGGAAAAATCTACGAAAAATCAATGGACATACCAAATCGTGAAGGTGTACATAAGATATACAGATAGTCTAGACTTGTTGAGAAATTTGATTTCGTTGAAAGTACAAAATCAAGAAAATTCAATGGAAAATTATGTATGTTAGATGTACAGATCATATGAATTTTTTAAAAAAATTTGAATTCGTTGAATGTACAAAATCGAGAAAATTCAAGGGAAAATTGTACTTTAGATGTAAAAATATTTAAAATTTGTTGAAAAATTTGAATTCGTTGAATATGTAGAATCGTGAAAATTCAATGGAAAATTGATGAACGTACAAAATCGTGAAATTCATTGAAAAATTTTGTATATTAGATGTACAGATCGTTCGGATTTGTAAAAAAATTTGAATTCGTTGAATATACAAATTTGGGAAAATTCAATGGAAAATCAAAGAATGTACCAAATCATGAAAATTCCGTGCAAAATTGTGTACATTAGATGTACAAATACCCGGGACTTATTGAGAAATTTGTTTTCGTTCAAAGTACAAAATCATGAAAGTTCAATGGAAAATTGTGCACATTAGATATACAAATCATTCGGATTTGTAAAAAAAATCGATTTCGTTGAATGCACAAATTTGTGAAAATTCGATGGAAAATCATTAAACGTACCAAATCTTGAAAATTCAATGGAAAACTATGTACATAAGATGTTTAGATCGTATGAATTTGTTTAAAAATTCCAATTCCTTGAATGTACAAAACCGTGAAATCTTAATGGAAAATCTAAGAATGTACCAAATCGTGAGAATTGAATGAAAAATTGTGCACATTAGATGTACCAATTGTATGAATTTGTTTAAAACTTCGAATTCGTTGAATGTACAAAATTGTTAAAATTTAATGGAAAATATTGTACATTAGACATACAGATCGTTTGAATCTGTAAAAAAAATTCGAATTCTTTGAATGTACAAATTTGTGAAAATTTGATCAAAAACCAAAGAACGTACCAAGTCATGAGAATTCAATTGAAAATTGTGTACATTAGATGTACAAATATTCCTGACTTGTTGAAAAATTTGATTTCTTTGAAAGTAGAAAACCGTGAAAATTCAAGAAAAATTTGTGTACATTAGATGTATAGATAGTACGAATATGTTGAAAAATTCGAATTCGTTGAGTGTGTAAAATCATGAAAATTCAAAGGAAAATTGAAGAACGTACCAAATTTAGTAAATTCAATGGAAAATTAATTACATGAGATGTATATATTGTCCAAATTTGTTTGCAAATTCGAATTCGTCGAATGTACAAAATTGTGAAAATTCAATAGAAAATTGTGTACTAATGTACTAATCATCCTAATTTAATGAAAAATCCGATATCTTTGAATGTACAAAATCGTGAAATCTTAATAGAAAATCGAAGAACGTACCAAATCGTGAAAATTGAATGAAAAATTGTGTACATTAGATGTGCCGATCGTATGAATTTGTTTAAAAATTCAAATTTAATGAATGTACAAAATCGTGAATATTCAATAGAAAATTTTGTACATTAGACGTACAGATCGTTTGGATTAGTAAAAAATTCGAATTCGTTGAATGTACAAATAAGTAAAAATTCGATGGAAAATCGAAGAATGTACCAAATCAAGAAAATTCTATAGAAAATTGTGTAAATTAGATGTACAAATAGTCCGAACTTGTTGAGAAATCTGTATTCGTTGAAAGTACAAAATCGTGAAAATTCAATTAAAAATTGTGTACATTAAATGTACAGATCATTCGGATTTGTAAAATAGTTCAAATTCGTTGAATGTACAAATTCAGGAAAAATCTACGAAAAATCAATAGACGTACCAAATCGTGAAGATGTACATAAGATATACAAATAGTCTAGACTTGTTGAGAAATTTGATTTCGTTGAAAGTACAAAATCAAGAAAATTCAACGGAAAATTATGTATGTTAGATGTACAGATCATATGAATTTGTTTAAAGAGCCTGGCTTTTTATTATCTCGGTCTTTCCTTTCTTCCGTTCGTCCCTTCTTTGGACAAGAGCCTTACTCAGAATGACGACTGGGGTTCGCTTCTATTCTCTCGAATCTCTTCCTCTTCTTAGCAATAATCGCGTCTTCTGCATTCATAAAATTTTGGGCTGAATGGACGAGTTCGGCCATGGACTGAGATTCTTTTTCATAGAGTTTATGTATAAATAAGTCCGAGTCACCCCGTTATGGAAGGCCGCCAATAAAAGCTTGTCATCTACCTCATCTACACTCAGGGCTTCTCTATTGAAACGAGTGATGAATGACTGTAAGCTCTTATTCTCCCCTTGCTCTATGGTCAACAGGCTGGACGAAGAACGCTTGTGTCTTTGTCCCCCAATAAAATTATTAACAAACAATTTGCTCAACTCTTCAAAAGAATTTACGAAATTCGGGGGTATTTTGTTGAACCAGACTCATGCCGGACCTTTAAGGGTGGTAGGGAAAGCTCTACACATGATTTCATCAGGGACCCCTTGAAGGTGCATTGTTGTCTTGAAAGTAGCAATGTGATCAAACGGGTCACATGTTCCATCATACGAATCCAGAGAAGGCAACTTGAATTTTGATGGTAGAGGGTGACCGTTGATGGAAGCTGTAAAAGGGGAATCAGTTCTGTGAACCAAATCTTCTATAGGATTCGCCCTTCTCATGTTCTCTTTCATTTCTTCTATGACCTTCTTCATTTGGTCCATCTCTTCTTTCAAGTGTGGTACTATTCGTGAAGTAGTGCCTCTTAACTGACTTCCAATTTCAGTATTTTCTCTATCATCATGACTCTGTGTTTGTCCTCCTCCTTCACGTTCTTCACGTGTCTGCCTTCTCAGATTAATCTTCATTCTTAACTCTTGGTTTTGGCGAGTCAACTCTGCCATTGCGGCCGCCATAGATTGCACATGTTGGACAAATGATGTCTGCATGACCGGTGCAGATTGGCGATCGCGATGAGGGTTGCTTGAAGCGTCTCTGCTTCCTTGATGGCCTGGGCTAGTAGCCCTTGATTTGGTCCGAACCATCAACCTTTTGTCACGGAAAGGAAAACTGCAAAACAATCTCTTTCCCACAGACGGCGCCAACTGATAGTTCCTTGGAAATCAGTAGGTTGATAAATCTCGGGCGCTGATGATCTTAGGGCTTGATCCTGAAAACAAAAACTAAGTCAGAGGGGACCGGTGGGGACCGGTCAAAAGTCCTCCGATGATGAAGTCAGTGGATTTGTAATTCACTGTAAAACGGAAATAATTTCTGAAAAAAGTGTCTGAATCATAATCCCCTTACCTTCTCATCAAAGAATGCTTATATAGCATGTGTGAAACGGTTATCTGTTTAATAACCATTCCTATTATTGAGGAGTCCGAAGAATGTGGAGGTAACTTCCATAACTGCCATGGAAGTTACCTCAGTTGGACTTGTGTTCCATAGTAGTTAATGGAGAACTTCACACATAGTAATCCAACTCAATGAACTCGTCCATCCTTTATTAAGGACGGACGAGGCTATTAGGGACGACTTGTGTATTTACTTTTTCCAAATTTCATGTAGAGCTCGTCCGTCCAAACGATTATGAGGATGGACAAGCTTCTTATGGGACCTCGTCTATATAAGGACGAACGTGGTCATTAAGGACGCTTGGGATGATCACCTCATGTGCTTGGTTCTTCCTACTTGGTCTTTCAATGGACAAGTCATATGAACGACTTTAGTAGTTGGTGCTTTTTGTAACACCATCAAGATGTACAGATTGTCCAAATTTGTTTACAAATTCGAATTCGTCAAACATACAAAATCGTGAAAATTCAATAGAAAACTATGTACTAATCATCCTGGTTTGATAAAAAATTTGAAATTGTTGGATGTACAAAATCATTAAATCTTAATGGAAAATCGAAGAACGTACTAAATTGAGAAAATTGAATGAAAAATTGTGCACATTAGATGTACCGATCGTGTGAATTGTTTAAAAATTCGAAATCATTGAATGTACAAAATCTTGAAAATTCAATGGAAAATTTTGTACATTAGACGGATAGATCGTTCGAATTAGTAAAAAAATTCGAATTCGTTGAATGTACAAATAAGTGAAAATTACTTGGAAAATCGATGAATGTACCAAATCATGAAAATTCTATGCAAAATTATGTACGTTAGATGTACAAATAGTTCGAACTTGTTGAGAAATTTGTTTTCGTTGAAAGTACAAAAACATGAAAATTCAATGGAAAATTGTGTACATTAAATGTACAGATCATTCAGATTTGTTAAAAAGTTCAAATTTGTTGAATGTACAAATTCGGGAAAAATCGATGGAAAATCAATGAACATTCCAAATCGTGAAGGTGTACATAAGATATACAGATAGTCTAGACTTGTTAAGAAATTTTTCTTTGAAAGTACAAAATCATGAAAACTAAATGGAAAATTATGTACGTTAGATGCACAGATCATATGAATTTGTTTAAAAATTTGAATTCGTTGAATGTCTAAAATCGTGAAAATTCAATGGACGTACAGATCATGAAAATTCAAGGGAAATTGTGTACATTAGATGTACAAATATTCAAAATTTGTTGAAAAATTCGAATTCGTTGAATGTGTAAAATAGTGAAAATTCAATGGAAAATTGATGAACGTACCAAATCGTGAAAATCGAATGGAAAATTATATACATTAGATGTACAAATCGTTTGAATTTGTTTAAAAATTCGAATTCATTAAATGTACAAATTCGTGAAAATTTGATGGAAAATCGAAGAACGTACCAAATCATTAAAATTCAATGAAAAATTGTGTACATTAGATGTACAAATAGTTCGGACTCGTTGAGAATTTTGGTTTCGTTGAAAGTACAAACTCTTGAAAATTCAATGATAAAATTGTGTACATTAAATGTACAAATCATTCAGATTTGTAAAAAAGTTTGAATTCGTTGAATGTATAAATTCGGAAAAAATCGATGGAAAATCAATGAACGTACCAAATTGTGAAGGCGTACATAAGATGTTCAAATAGCCCAGACTTGTTGAGTAATTTGATTTCGGTTAAAGTACAAAATCATGAAAATTTAATGGAAAATTATGTACATTAGATGTACAGATCGTATGCATTTGTTTAAAAATTCAAATTCGTTGAATGTCCAATATCGTGAAAATTCAATGGACGTACAGATTGTGAAAATTCAAGGGAAACTGTGTACATTAGATATACAGATATTCAAAATTTGTTGAAAAATTCGAATTCGTTGAATGTGTAAAATCGTGAAAATTCAATGGAAAATTGAAGAACATACCAAATCGTGAAAATTCAATGAAAAATTATATACATTAAATGTACAGTCCGTCCGAATTTGTTTAAAAATTCAAATTCGTTGAATGTATAAAATCGTGAAAATTCGATGGTTTTGTGTACTAATGTGCTAATCATCCAGATTTAATGAAAAATTCAAAATCGTTGAATGTACAAAATTGTGAAATCTCAAAAGAAAATTGAAGAACATGCCAAATCGTGAAAATTAAATGAAAAATTATGTACATTAGATGTATAGATCGTATGAATTTGTTTAAAAATTCGAATTACTTGAATGTACAAGATCATGAAAACTCAATGGAAAATTTTGTACATTAGACGTATAGATTGTTCGGATTAGTAAAAAAAATTTAATTTGTTCAGTGTACAAATTCGTGAAAATTCGATGGAAAATCGAAGAACATACCAAATCATGAATATTCAATGGAAAATTGTATACATTAGATGTACAAATAGTAAGAACTTGTTTTGAAAACTATTTTCGTTGAAAGTGCAAAATTGTGAAAATTCAATGAAAAGTTGTGTACGTTAAATGTATAGATCATTCAAATTTGTAGAAAAATTGAATTCGTTGAATGTACAAATTCATGAAAATTCGATGGAAAATCAATGAACGTACCAAATCGTGAAAATTCAATGGAAAATTGTGTACATAAGATGTACAAATAGTCCAGACTTGGTTAGAAATTTAATTTTGTTGAAAGTACAAAATCATGAAAATTCAAAGGAAAATTATGTACATTAGATGTACAGATCGTATGAATTTGTTTAAAAATTCGAATTTGTTGAATGTACAAGTCGTGAAAATTCAATGGAAAATTTTGTACATTAGATATAGAGATCGTTCGAATTTGTAAAAAAATTCGAATTCGTTCAATGTACAAATTCGTGAAAATTCGATGGAAAATCAAAAAACGTACCAAATCGTGAAAATTCAATGGAAAGTTATGTACATTAGATGTACAAATATTCCGGACTTGTTGAGAAATTTGATTTCGTTGAAAGTACAAAATCGTGAAAATTCAAGAGAAAATTGTGTACTTTAGATGTACAGATCGTTCGAATTTGTAAAAAACAAAATTTATTCGTTGAATGTATAAAATCTTTAAAGTACAAAATAAAATTATGTAAATTAGATGTACAGATAGTATGAATTTGTTGAAAAGTTTGAATTCGTTAAATGTACAAAATTGCGAAAATTAGATGGAAAACTGTGTACTAATGTTTTGATCATCCGAATTTGTTGAAAAATTTGAAATCGTTGAATGAGAAAAATTGTGAAAACTCAATAGAAAATCAAAGAACATACCAAATAGTGAAAATTCATTGGAAAATTATGTACATTAAATGTAAAGGTCGTTCGAATTTGTTTAAAAATTTGAATTTGTTGAATGTACAAATTCGTGATAATTCAATGGAAAATCAAAGAACGTACCAAATCGTGAAAATTCAATGAAAAATTGTGTACATTAGATGTATTGATCATTCGAATTTGTAAAAAAAAAAAAATTATATATATATATATTTGTTGAATGTAAAAAATCATGGAAATCTAATGGAAAATTATGTACATTAGATGTACAGATAATCCAGATTTGTAGAAAAATTCAAATTCGTTAAACGTATAAAATCGTGAAAAATCAATGAAAAATCGAAAAACGTACCAAATCGTGAAAATTCAATAGAAAATTATGTACATTAGATTTTTTGATCATCTAGATTTGTTTAAAAATTAGCATCTTCATTTGCAACTAATCCCAAATTTCAACATTTACAGGATAACTAAAAATTTTGGCATTTGGTTCATTATTGAGCATGTGAACTTGTATTACCTACCCAAGAGAATGACATGGGAAAATGCATGAGCATGTGATTATGTAAACTCATAAATCTATCCTAGGATATGACAAGGCAAATGCATGAACATGCAAGCATATGCAAAATGAATAAACATGTGAACAATTTATTATAGAAAACAATACTAAAAAGCATAACTAAGCATATGATCTCATTGCATTTACTAGGAAAGCAAATTGCATGACAAATGTAATGAGGCTTACCTCACTCCATAGCATTACATCGTACCTCACTACATAGCATTGCATAGTATAACGAGCCCTCTCCAAGCGTTTTTCCCATATCGAAAGACACAAATAAACAACAAGAAAGTCAATGGTTTAAATTCTATAAATGTTAAAACAATGTCATTTGACAATTCTATAAAATGTTAAAGAAAATATTTTTTATTTTCATAAAGTTGTTAAGCATCCTAGTTTGGAAATGCCCCTACACGCTGGTGCTGGTTTATTTACAAAAGAACCAGACTTTAGAGTTTTTTTTTTTTTTTTTTTTTTTTAATAATATAGCTTATCATTTTATTTGGAACTTTATTAAAATTCTATATTAAGTTCATTAATTCAATCATCCATTTTTTATTTTTTATTAAAATTTTATACATGGAAAATGCATGAGTATGTAAACATAGGCAAAATCCATCAACATATAAACAATTTATTCAAAAATAAAAATAAAAACAAGCTAAGCATGTGAACTTGTTTCTTTTTATTTTGGGTTAGGCTCTTTATATGGCTTTGAGTTTATGTTTATTATGAGCTGGGCCTAAAGCTACTAAACAAAAGAAATGGGCAGATTGGGATTTGGCCCAGCCCAAAAATTATTTGAAAATTTGTGCACATTAGATGTACCAATTGTTTAAATTTGTTTAAAAATTCAAATTTGATAAATGTACAAAATCGTGAAAATTCAATGGAAAATTCTATACATTAGACGTACAAATCATTCGGATTAGTAAAAAAATTCTATTTCGTTGAATGTACAAATAAGTGAAAATTTGATGGAAAATCAAAGAACGTACCAAATCATGAAAATTCTTTGGAAAATTGTGTACATTAGATGTACAAATAGTCCGAACTTGTTGAGAAATTTGTTTTTATTAAAAGTACAAAATCATGAAAATTCAATTGAAAATTGTGTACGTTAAATGTACAGATCATTTGGATTTGTAAAATAGTTTGAATTCGTTGAATGTACAAATTCAGGAAAAATCAATGGAAAATCAATGGACGTACCAAATCGTGAAGGTGTACATAAGATGTACAGATAGTCTAGACTAGTTGAGAAATTTGATTTCGTTGAAAGTACAAAATCATGAAAATTCAATGGAAAATTATGTACGTTAAATGCACAGATCGTATGAATATGTTTAATAATTTGAATTCGTTAAACGTATAAAATCATGAAAATTCAATGGAAAATTATGTACATTCGATTTTTTTGATCGTCTAGATTTGTTTAAAAATTAGCATCTTCATTTGGCACTAATCCCAAATTTCAACATTTACAGGATAACTAAAAATTTTGGCATTTGGTTCATTATTAAGCACGTGAACTTGTATTCCCTACCCAAGAGAATGACATGGGAAAATGCATGAGCATGTGATTATATAAACTCATAAACCTATCCTAGGATATGACAAGGTAAATGCATGAACATGCAAGCATAGGCAAAATGAATAAACATGTGAACAATTTATTATAGAAAACAAGACTAAAAAGCATAACTAAGCATATGATCGCAGTGCATTTACTAGGAAAGCAAATTGCATGACAAATGTAATGGGGCTTACCTCACTCCATAGCATTACATCGTACCCCACTCCATAGCATTGCACAGTATAATGAGCCCTCTCCAAGCATTTTTCTCATGCCGAAAGACACAAATAAACAACAAGAAAGTCAATGGTTTAAATTCTATAAATGTTAAAACAATGTCATTTGACAATTCTATAAAATGTTAAAGAAAATATTTTTATTTTGATAAAGTTGATAAGCAACCTAGTTTGGAAATGTCCCTACACGCTGGTGCTGGGTTTATTTACAAAAGAACAGGACTTTAGTTTTTTTAATAATAAAGCTTATCATTTTATTTGGAACTTTATTAAAAGTTTATATTAAGTTCATTAATTCAATTCTCCACTTTTTATTTTTTACTAAAATTTTATACATGGAAAATGCATGAGTACGTAAACATAAGCAAAATCCATCAACATGTAAATAATTTATTCAAAAAAAAAAAAAAGCTAAGCATGTGAATTTGTTTCTTTTTATTTTGAGTTAGGCTTTTTATATGGCTTTTTGGGCTTGGCTTGAGAGAGTTTATGTTTATTATGAGCCGGGCCTAAAGCTACTAAACAAAAGAAATGGGCAGGCTGGGATTAGGCCCAGCCCAAAAACTCTCAGCCAACCGGGTTCTCCAACCCATTCTAGAACATTCTCAAACCCTCTTCTCTCTTTGAAAACTCTCAGGCCACCGTCGCCACCACCAACGGCGGTGGTGATTTCTTATCTTTCTATCTCTCAAACCCAGACCCAAATGTCTCGATCTCCTCTCTAAATTGCCGGTCCTGAAAACCTGAAGCCACGGCCACCAACGGCGGTGGTTTCCTCTTATTCTACTACAAACCCGTCACTCTCGAACTCGAATTCACTTCTCTCTCCCTATTCGAAAATTTCAAACCCTAAGGGTCTCTCACTCCCTCTCTTTGATCTAGGGTTACCTAAAGAGGCTCTAGAATTTGAGTCCATGTGCATTTCTAGTGTGTGAGATTGTGTACAAGAAAATGTATATATGATATATGAACAAGTAAATGAGAAAAAGGATTATCAAAAAAAAAGTATAATGAGAAAGGAATTTACCCCTTTTATTAATCTGTTCTCTGAATCTGCAACAGTGGGATTTTGGGTCTGTTGGTTCTTCTGAGTTTCACTTTTGCTGTGTTTTCCGATTTGGGTCTGTTGGTTTTTCTGGGTTACACTTAGCTGTGTGTTTGTTTTTTTTTTTTTTTTTTTTTTTTTTTTTTTTTTTTTGCTGTGTGTTTTTGTGTGGCTTTATAGGCGCTGGAAATAGTAAATACTTTTTAAAAAAAAAAATACAATTCAAATTTCAAAATCAAAGTGGGTTTTCTGTAGACTCTAAAGTTAGCAGTTTTCTATAGCAGCAAGTTAAAAAAAATTTAGCTATAGCTCATTGGACAGCGCCTCTTTTGGTATTTTAGGTGCTAAAATAGCATTTTGGTTATTTTTAAGTTTTTAACCCACCCAACGTGAATTTTCTAATAAGCTTCCAATTCCCCATGAATCACATTATGAATTACTATATTTGAGAAATACCACATTCATAATAGTTTTATAATGTAATAATGTTTTGATTGCCATGTAACATTGAAATTATTGCATTTATCACAATTGGGTTGGTCCCATATTAGGAACATTTTCGTTCAAATTATGATGGGTATTCTTTGCATTTGCAATTTCCGTACTGGATGGTCTTTTTTAAATTTGCTATGTTGTAGTTTCTCAGTATGCTATATTTTTGTTGTGTATGTACTTGGCAAGCAATTTTACTATCTGGGTTGGTTTTCTATTCCTCTTGTTATACTGTTATGTTATTGGCATTGGCTATTGCAGTCTGAGTGTGTGTTTGGATACCGCTTATTTTGCTGAAAACTAAAAATTAAAAACAATAAAAAAATAATTTTCGGATTACTGTTCACTGTTGGGTTACTGTAGTGTTGTCTTAATGCACTATTCATGTCTCATGAACAATGCAAGAAACGTTGGTCAAAAAAAAAAAAAAAAAGCAAAAACGCAGAAACGTGCAGACGTAGATGTGATCCAAACAGGCACTAAGGCATTGAATTTTTCTGATTTTATTGTTACTTACTGCAGTCAATATCCAAGAATTAAGATCCATTTACTCGGTTTGCTGAGTTTCTTTCTCTGCATTCATGCTTAGTATTTGCGTTGTGAGAGGGTTGTAAAGACACTCAACAACATTGTAGCTATAAAAATTTCAAATACAACATTGTACCACTACCCTAGATAACAAATGTTGCTAGAAAATGTCAAACCTTTGCCAAATTTTCTCTTTGCATATAATTGTAACAAAATCCAATACTAGACATGGCAAAATGGGCGGGTTGGGTCGGGGTCGGGTCAGGGTCAATCGAGTTGCGGATCAAACGGGTCATTTTAAGCGGGTTAAAAACAGGTTCGGGTTAATTGGGTTGCAGGTCAGGTTGACTCGTATTTTTCACATGAATTTTTTTATTTTAAGAAAACAACAAGTATTTGCCATTTAGAAAGTCATGCAACAAATTACTTGATGTAAAATGCATTACTTTGAATTCACCACTTATATCAAGAATGAATTACACGTATTAATACTTATTCAATAATTTTAAAATTATACAAATCCTAACATTACTATCTGAAAGTTCACTTGGTGTATAAAATACTAGTGAATGTTTAGACCTCCAATTTCAAAATAACCAACACAACCTTATACTAAAATAATATATGTGCGGAATGATAAGTACAAGCAATACCCAAATAAATAAACTACTCTAAACCATAATTAATCACAACACAGTAGCAATTAAAAGGCAAGAGTAAGGGTTAGAGAGATGCAAACACAAAGATAACACCAACACGTGTTATCGAAGAGGAAACCAAAAAACTCGGAGAAAAACCTCTCCGCCGCCCTCAAAGTTGTAAAATGATCCACTAAAGAATAAAGTTGGGATACATGAATAGCAATAGACCCTCCAAGCCTAATCTATCTAATGCACCTAAGCCCTTCAAGCTTCTTGCTCCAACAAGGTTAAGCCTAACCGTTTTTTTTTTTTTAGCTTTCCAGATCCCGTAATAAGCTCCTTGCATCAACCAAATAAATTGGTCATCTCTAAACTGCTTCCCAAGTACCAAATTATGTTCTCACTGATATGGGTATGGTGAGATAAGGATTTGACTAATGAACCTCTCAAGGGTATGTCAATGGAGAGGGTGAGAATAGAAGAATTTGAAGAATCAAATGTTTAAGATTGTGGATGAGTTAATCTTGTTTTTCTCTAGAGTTTCTCTCTCAAAATTCTCTTTGAAAGCTCTCTACATTTCATGGGTATAAGGGTATTTATAATAGAGTAAGTGAGGAATGTGAAAAGACATTTTTCTGCAAAACAAGGTGTTCTGGCGACTCATTCGCTACTGGGATAAGTCGCGAGTTTGAGTCGCAAGATAACTGTCAGGCCAGACTGTCCTTTTTTGTCTTGTAGTACTTCAGCTATCGTGACCCTTCAGCTTCCTGCATGCTTCACACGTGTGGCATTTTGGCGAGTCGCCAGTCACGAGAATCCTCTTGAATGCACACACACTTGAATTCTTGACACACTCTCACACACAACCCTTACATGATTCCCACCTAAATACAGGGTATCTAATTGCTGAAATACAAGCAAATTTGGCACGGAATAAAGCCAACACATGGTTGAATAAATTCAACCTTACACTATCTAAAACAAAATAACACAAAGATAAGTAAAAAAAATACACAAGTTTTATTTCTACACAATATCAACATCCCAAAATATAAAACAAAAATTACAAATGACTTATTGGATAATTCATTTGACAAAGAATAAAAACATATAAGAAATTTACAATCTTGAAAATTAATTTTATAATCTATTGTCAATTGTGATTGGCACTTTATTTCAATTTGAGATATATATATATATTAAAGTTTGATTGTTTACTTATTTATACATGGTCTCTTTTATGAATAACATATCATTGTTAAGCAACACACACTTTATGAAATATCTTAATATATTTTGAAAAGCCGTTTAGTTTGGACATAAATTGTTAAAAAATAGGTCTAAGCATTCATAATTTATGTTAATTTGATACTTTGGCTTCATTATTTTCACACTTGTGAATGTTTCTCACACATGTCTACAATTTTAAATCTATTTTTTTAACTGTACTGTAACTAGATTATCTTGGCATGTACTTTGCTATTTGATATCTAAAAATCTTTACTCATTACAGAATGTTCATTCATTCATCTTTCAATTAATTTGCATACAATTATGTAAATGTCTCAATTATTTCCTTAAAGCTCACAATAAAAAATTAAACCAATATTGTCTTAATTTTATTTTTTTATACCAAAAAAAAAAAGTTTTAAATAATGGTTCGGGTTAGGTCGGGTTGACCTGCAAAAAACATGGGTCGAGTCACAGGTCAACCTGTTTTTGCTTTGGGTCAAAAAAATCGAGTTCGGGTCAGGTATTTTTGGGTCGGCTCGGGTCAGAAAATTTTGACCCGTTTTGCCATGTCTATCCAATACCGTGATTAATTTGGAATATGCATCATAAACACCTCTTCCCAAAAGAACTAATCATTTTTTCCCATTATAGGGAACAATAATTTATTAAAATAATAGATTACTTCATGTTCACAATGATGAGCATACTGTAACCTAAAAGATCTATAAAAGAATTCTGCACAAAATGTAAGTGAATCTGTGAATTCTAAAAGGAAGTAGCAATTTGTAAGACACAACACTTGAGCCTAATCAAACAAGTAATGATCAGCAATAGCTCCAACCAAGCCCTTGACCAATCCAACCAATCATTACTTTATGCTCATTCAAAATTTAAAACAATTAAATGATCTCTGCATCTTTTAAGTCCCTTGTGTATACCTCACTAGATAACAGTTCAATATCTTGTAATTTGGTTGGTAAAAGTCTGTAAGAGGGACCTGGATCCTACAATCTTGACCATGATTTGTTGGGATTTTTATTATCTAAGTTAATCCATAGGATCATAAAATTGTAAGATTTTAAGATTTTTTTTTTTTAGAAACAAACTAACGGCTTAAAGCGCACACACTTTGATTATACTATCTTACCAAGCTCGACCAAGTAAAAGCGTAGTCCCTCTTCATATTTGACTAAAAGGATACCCCCATCATCCCATAAGGAATGTCCTATGCCATTTTCCATTATGTCCCAAAATCTTTCTGAAAGTAAGTGCCTGAACCTATTGCTCCTTTCCATTATCCCTCATTTTGAGTTAAAGCAAAGGGTTGCATTGTAGAATAATTAGAGTTGAATATTTACATATCAAGTACAGTTCCCTTTCAATGTTGAGATTTTTTGAAAAGAACTTTCATGCTTAATTGAACGTGTTTGCTGACACATGTACATACTATGAATGCTTGCGTCTACTCTTTTTTTGGACAATATATAGTGAGTCATTACAAAAAAAATTGTGTTTATGATCAAAGGTGAAGGTGATATGTAATAAGCCAACCTAAAAACCACATATATATATATATATATGGACAAAATTGGCCTTTGCCCTTTTTAAAAAAACAATCCAGCATTTTGCCCTCTTTCCTAAACTAATTAGGGAAATGCCTCTCTTTTGAAACTCGATTTTCTCAAAATCGAGTTAAGCCCTATAGTGGCGTTTTTAAGGAGCTTATAGTGACGTTTTAAGGACTTATAATGACGTTTTAAGGACCTATAGTGGCGTTTTATAACTCGATCTCCATGAAATCGAGTTATAGGTAAAAAAAAAAGGAAAAAAATTGCATGTAACTTGACTTCATTGAGATCGAGTTACAAAACGCCACTATAGGTCCTTAAAACGTCATTATAAGCTCCTTAAAACGCCACTATAAAGCTCCAGAATTTTTTTTTTTTTTTTTTTTTTATAACTTGATTTTAAGAAAATTGAGTTTCAAAAGAAGGGCATTTCCCTAATTAGTTTGGGAAAGGGGGCAAAATGCTGGATTTTTTTTTTGAAAGGGGCATTTGCCCATTTTCTCCATATATATATAATTATAATTATATATTAAGTTGGGATCTAGACTTTCTTCTCAAATAACAATTGCAATAACCTTAAAACTCTTGTTGAAGGTTCTTTGAGCTCATATATGTTGAATGGTTGACCATGAGAGAGTGTCTGAGGGAATCAATCTTGAGGTTGGGGCTAAAACTAGTTCAATTTATTCCTATACCTCAACAATATGAAAAATCGATCCATTAGATATCATTGGCAAGTTAAGATTTATTTTGTGAATGGTTTACCTTTTAAAAAAAAGATTTATTTTGTGTATGGTCATCTATGCCCTACTTTTTGAAATTGCTAAATATCATAATTTCATTTTACTTTTAACCTTGTTTTCAAATATATTACTACAAAACATCGCTTAAGTTTGATCTCTTAAGGAATGGATCCTATACTTCACCAATATGTCTTCTCGCCCAAAACTAAATCTTGCATCTGAAGCTACTCTAAAACTAAACTTTGTGACTCTCAAGTGCTACTAATAGACAATTTCCCCTACAGGAAAGGAATGACCAGTCATTGTTATAGGATTTCATATGATAAGATTTTGTTGACGTTTCATTTTGTTGAGTATGTTTTCGGTGAAGATGATCAATCATTTCAAATTTGTTTATTTAATTGTGGTATGCAGTGGAATGTAAGAGAGAAAGTGTAGAGCAAGCTGAACGTTGTTAGCAATTTCATCATTTGGGACACATCTTCTCATAATTTGGTCAGGGCAATATTTGAAAAGATCAGGGTCATCCCAATAAAAATTACGTACCTCTTACAAAAAAATTGCTTGTCTTGTGCGCTCCACTCCATTGGAATTTCCAATTATCTTATGCTCATTGGCCCAAGTATCTTATGCTCATTGGTCCATTTATAATTTGTAATATAATGTAAAATTTCTTTTCTAAAATTTGTTGAAGATAATTTTGTTCTCCCTAAAAATTAAACAATTTTTAAAATTATTTTTATCTTTCTATCTCTACCAATATATCATTCTATTATTTTGGGTGTGTTTGATTGATATTATTCTTGAATAAGGTGGTTCATATTCTTCGAAATTATGTTATAGTATACTATTTTTTTTTTTTTTTTTGTACAACTAAACTTTTTATGTTTCAAATAAATTATTTAAATTCTTCATTCTCTTAAAGGAAATTATCATGATAATCAAAACTCATAACAATCTTATACTAAATATGTTTAATTTATTCTCTAAATTTTATTGTAGATAATTTGTTCTTCCTAAAAATTAAACAATTTCAAAAAGTATTTTTTATCACTCTATTCTTACAAATATATAATTTTGTAATTTTTTATGTTTTTTTTATTGATATTATTATTATTATTTGAAATGGTACATATTCTTCTAACTATTGTTATTATGCATTATATTTTCCTAATTTATTTTGGTACAACTAAAATTTTAAAGTTTTAAAATTATTATTCAAATTCTCATTCTCTTAAGAAGACTATTATAATAACCAAAACTTATCTATAATACAATTGATATTACTCAAATAATTGATAGTACTCTCAACAAAAACTTGTCTTTTTCAATTCTTAGGTAAATACACCAAATTAGACCGAATGGAGTGAAGTTAACTGAAATGGACAGAATTAGACCGAATGGACCAAAATAGAGATAGAATGGACCAAATAGGACTGAATAGACTGTATTGGACATATGTGGACCAAATGGACCAAATCGACAGAAGTGGACTAAATTGGACCAAAATAGACTGAAGTGGAACAAATTGGACCGAAGTGAACTAAGTAGATTAAATGGACTGAATTGGACTAAAATGAACCAAACTAGACCAGATGGACGAAAGTGGACCAAACATGACCGATTTGATATGTTTCCTTTTTTTTTTTCTTTACCACTTAAGTTTTTAAGTTTCAAATATATTATTCAAATTTCTCATTCTCTTAAAGAATATTATTTTGATAGTCAAAACTCATTATAAAATTACACTTGATATTACTCAAATAATTGATAGGCACATTCAAATACATAGCCAAGATTGTGATTTAATTTATATATATATATATATATATATGGGTTGGATTCGAGTTATACTTGATGTAATTCTAAGCAATTTTACACCATCCAATAACTTATTATTTAATTCATTTTTTGAAAATTCAACCGTTGAATTATATGTTCTATATGTTCTTAACATGCATGCCAATTTTCATGCCAATCAGATGTAATTTACCACTCAATTCATAAACTTTTATGCATTATTTTAAACTACAAAAACTTGAATTTAAACAATTGATTGATGACATGCTTATTGATCTTTGATCACTTTGAAATTTTGCAAGCGTTGAGAATATATGAGGATAATGTAATCTAACGGTGGATATGTCAAAATTCACATCCAATTAAAAACTTTTGATTGGTGTAACATTGCTTAAAGTTACACCTAGTATAACTCTTGTAAAGTTACACATTTTTTATACCGTAAATCTGTAGGAAATCTAATGGCTAAAAAAATATATTTGCCACCTCAGCCATCCTCAAGGACGGACCCACTAAGGGGCAAGGGGGGGCCATTCCCCCCCCCCCCCCCCCCCAAACAAACCATTTCTTTGAAAAATTTTAGTATATTGGTTTTATAGTTGGCCCCTCAAATTTTTGGATTGGTCCAAATACAACACAACAAAAAATCCACAAATTACCAATATCATAATTCAATAATTCATAACCAAAAAAATCTCATAGAAAAAAAAATTCCCTTAGGGGGTGACAATAATTTATATGACTTTTTAATTGATTTATAAATTATGGAAAAGTCAATTACAATATTTAAATTTTTTTCAAAAGATAAAATGCAAAATTCTTTTCGAAGCCAATATTGATGATGTAGTATTGCTAACTCTTAATATTAATATCCCAATTTTTTAAAATCCTCAAACAAAGTTTTGAAAACTTCATTAGTGTGATTTTTAGTTGCATCCAAAAGTATGGGTTTATCATATTTTGTTAAGAACAGGGGTGTATAGTAGTTGAATTCGAGGACAACTAGACCTCCAAAACTGAGGAAGAGGAATGAACAGAGAGATAGAGAGAAAATAGAGAAAGAATTGAGAGAATTGGAATTAAGAAATGTTCATCCGATACCTGCTCATCCTTCCCACACTCCTCTAATACCTCTCAATGTCTCACTCTCTAACTGCCTAACTGCCAAGCCAGCTGTCAATATTCTAACTAACTAACCATATTAACTAACTCTCATTTTATACAACACTAGTTTGGATACAAGTATATAATGCCAACTAATCAATTACACTTATCATCTATAGTTCAATAGCATTGTACACTCTGGCAGCACTAATGGATGCACACCTCATCAGCTACACCTGCACGCCTTATCAGCAACTAACACACCCTTCATCAGCGACACGCACCTCACCAACACCCCACATGCAGCACCACACGCACAGCTAATCAGCAGCACACGCACACCTCAGCACCTAGCTAAGTAACATACTCAACCTCCTAACAATTCCCTTCCCTTCAAAGCACCTTGCCCACAAGGTGAGGAAACTTCTGTTGTAAATCAAATAGACTCTCCTAGGTAGCATCATCCTTGCTCTCATCTTGCCACTGCACCAACACCTGAGTGATAAGTTTGCTTCTCAACTAATGAGACCAGGAAGCTAAAATAGCCACTGGTTCAGGGTTAAGAATCTGATCCACAGTCACAGCAGGCAAAGCAGGCCTAGGAACCACCTGAGCACCCAATTTAGCTTTGAGATTGGATACATGAAACACAGGATGGATTTGGGAACCTGCAGGTAAATCAAGCTTATAAGAGACCTCTCCCACCTTCTGCACAACCTGGTAAGGGCCATAGAAACGAGGAGCTAGCTTGCCAAACTTTCTAGATTGAATTGAGGACTGCTTGTAAGGCTGTAGTCTAAGATACACCCAATCCCCTACAGCAAAAGACCTGTCCACTCTTTTCTTATCAGCAAACCACTTCATTCTCTCTTGTGCAGCAGTTAAGTTGTGCTTGAGCAATGAGAAAAGCTGCTGCCTATTTTGCAAAATTGAATCAACAGCTGCTACTCGTGTAGTGCCTGGGACATAATCCACAACCTTAGAAGGAGAATAGCCATAAAGAGCTTCAAATGGAGTAAGCTTAAGAGAAGTATGGAGTTAGTATTGAACCAGAACTCAGCCAAAGGAAGCCAGTCCACCCAAGATTGAGGTTTGTCAGCAGTAAAGGCCCTCAAATAATGTTCCAAACTCTTGTTCACTACTTCAGTTTGGCCATCAGTTTGAGGGTGGTAAGAAGATGACATAGCTAAACTAATTCCTTGCAGCTTCATCAATTCAGACCAGAATTTAGAGGTGAACATTGGATCCCTGTCACTCACAATGGTGGAAGGCAGTCCATGTAACTTAAAAACAAACTGCATGAACAACTGAGCAACCTTAGCAACCGTGTAAGGATGAGCCAATGGAATGAAGTGAACATATTTGGTGAATTTGTCCACCACAACAAACACAACTAACTTCTGCTGAGACTTAGGCAACCCTTCCACAAAATCCATGCTAATGTCAAGCCAAGGCCTATTTGGAATAACCAAAGGCTGTAACAAGCCAGCAGGGAAGCAAGTCTCACTTTTCAATCTCTGACATACATCACATTCCTTGACAAATTGCTTCAAGTCTTTCCCCATACCAGTCCAATAAAAGTCCTTCTTGAGTCTATGGAAAGACTTTAAATATCCAGAATGACCCCCTAAAGGGCTATCATGTACCTGCTGCAAGACAAGAGTTTTTAAAGTCTGAGGTGAACTTCCCAAAAACAGCCTGCCTTTATAGAACAACAAATCATTGCAAATTGTGAACCCAATTGGAACATTCTGTCCTGACTTAATTGCCAGGATTGTTTGCTGGATGGCAGGATCAGTGATATAGCTTGCTTTGAGATCATCAAGCCAAGTTGGTGTAGGGAAAGAGATAATGCATAGGGTACCCACTTTGCCACAGTCAACATCATCATCTCCAGTAGCTTCTCTTCTTGAAAGTGCATCAGCAACCAAATTTTCCTTACCATGCTTATACTCAACTATAAAGGCATATCCAAGTAACTTGGTGATCCACTTTTGCTGAGCAGGAGTACCAATCTTCTGTTCCAGCAAATATTTCAGACTTTGATGGTCTATTTTGATCACAAAGGGTCTACCAAGAAGATAAGGTCTCCACTTCTTCACTGCCACCACTAAGGCCAACAATTCCTTTTCATAAGTGGAAAGGGCAAGTGCTTTTCCCTTCAAAGCTTGGCTGTGGAAGGAAATTGGCCTTTGGTTCTACATTAAAACAGCTCAAATACCCAACCCAGATGCATCACACTCCACAACAAATGGCTTGGTGAAATCAAGCAGGGCTATTTGACATAGCATCCTTGAGTAATTGGAAAGCATGTGAAGCTTCAGAGGTCCAAATAAAGGAGTCTTTCCTTAACAAGGCAGTTAAAGGAGTTGCAATCAAGCCATATCCCTTAACAAACTTCCTGTAGTAGCCAGTTAAGCCTAAAAACCCCCTTAAAGCTTTCACATCCTTAGGAATAGGCCACTGCTGCATAGCAGAAGTCTTCCTTGGATCTGTTTTCACCCTTTCACCAGAAATTAGATGCCCTAAATACTCCACTTTCTTACAAGCAAACACACACTTTGATTGTTTGGCATACAATTGATGATTAACCAATGTTTCTAACACCAATTTAAGATGACCAACATGATCAGCCAAATTCTTACTATACACAAGAATGTCATCAAAGAACACCAAGACAAAGTTTCTTAAGTAAGGTTTAAAAATTGAATTCATGAGTGATTGAAAAGTCGAGGGTGCATTGGTTAAACCAAATGGGATTACCAAAAACTCATAATGACCCTCATGAGTCCTAAAGGCAGTTTTTGGGATGTCTTCCTCCTTCATTCTAATCTGGTGATACCCGGATCTTAAATCCAACTTAGAGAAAATAGTAGCACCAAACAATTCATCTAACAATTCATCAATGACAGGTATGGGATACTTATCCTTAATGGTCTCTTGATTCAAGGCCCTATAATCAATACACATCCTCCAAGATCCATCAGCCTTCCTAACTAGAAGAACAGGTGAAGCAAATGGGCTGCTACTATTTCTAATAAACCCAACAGACAACAACTCTTTAACAATTTTCTCAATTTCATATTTTTTTTGATAGTAAGGATACCTGTAAGGTTTCTGAGATACAGCTTGAGCTCCATCCTTCAAGTTGATATGGTGTTCATGATCTCTTAAGGGAGGTAGCCCCTCAGGAGTGGCAAAAACAGACTTGTAATCCAGTAATAAGGCAGCAATGGCTTCAGAAATTTGAACTTGTCCTTTTGCAGACAGCAACTGAGGTTGCAGCTGGACTAAAATTTGGAGAATTAGTCCCTTCTTCACTGATTGTTTCAAGAAAGTGTCTCCATCCTGCAATTGAGAATTAGCACTCTTCAACCCTTGCAACAGAACTTGCTTGTGACCATAAGAAAAACTCATTGTGAGCAATTTAAAATCCCACTGGATCACTCCTAAAGTACCCAACCACTAGGTTCCAAAAACTAAGTCACAACCCCCCATTGGTAACACATGTAAGTGTACCAAGAATTCATTTCCTTGCATCAAGATTGGCACTTGCTTACAAACACCCTAAGTCTTGATCACATCACCATTAGCAACCTTCACTTCTAAAATTTGAGAAGTATCCACATGAATATGCAACTGTGAGACCAAAGCAGCATCAATAAAAAATTGTGGGTTCTCCCTGAATCAATAAGGATCACAAAGGACCTTTGGTTAATCCTCCCTATAACTCTCATAGTTCCTGAAGTAGGAGTGCCACTCAAGGCATAGAGAGTAATCTCAGCATCTTCTTGATCTTGTCCAGCCTGTCCTATTTGATCTGCATATCCATTTTCTTCCAATTCAATGATGTGAACCCCATAATTGGTATTTTCCTGAGCCAACTCTACATAATCCAACAAAAATAACATAGCATTCTTGCACTTGTGGCCAGGAGCCCACTTCTCATCACAATTGTAACACAACCCTTTCTTTTTTCTCTCCTCCATTTGAGCAGGAGAAATTCTCTTGATGGGCAGCCTTGGTTTAGACTCCAACAGAGAAGGAGTTTTTGGAGGAGCTCCCAAAATGGAAGGCTTTCCCTGATCCCCTTGAATCTTGGAAAACTTCCTGCAACTCCAATTATACTCTTCCTGAATCTTTGCCAAACCAAAAGCCTCATTCAAGGATTTAGGATTAAGCATTCTCACTGGTAGCCTTATCTCATCTCTTAATCCACTTAAGAAACAGCTTAACTTGTGAGCAGCAGATAAACCCTTAATCCTATTGGATAACACCTCAAATTGGGCCTTATACAAGGATACTGAAGCAGTCTGTCTTAGTCTAGTAAGCGTTTCCATAGGATCATCATAAGCCGTGGCACCAAATCTGATGTGCAATGCTTGAATTAATGATTCCCAATCAACAAAAAGACCTACCTCTTCACTATCTTGAAACCAGATTAGAGCCTCACCTTCCATATAAAATGAGGCTAGCATCAATTTCTCTGCAACTGGTGTATTGTAATACTTGAAGTATTGGTTGGCCTTGTAAACCCAACTTGCAGGGTCTTCTCTAGAGAACCTTGGAAATTCCAACCTCACAGGTCGAGACAGAGCCATTGTTGATGAATTAATATATCTGGATTCACCATTTGTTGGAGATTGAGGTAATCCACCTTGATCAGAACCATTACGCCTTTGCACCAGAATTGCTAATTGTTGATTCATCTCGTTCAAAGTGCGTGTATGCACTTCTTGGATAGTACGCATTTCTTGAATTTCTTTACCATGATGATCACTCGCAGTCCTCAGTGAAGCAAGAGCCTCCTGAGTCGCAGTAGTAGTTGAACGTGTTTCTGCCATGGCCAAGGAAGGCCTTGCTCTGATACCAAATGTTAAGAACAGGGGTGTATAGTAGTTGAATTCGAGGACAACTAGACCTCCAAAACTGAGGAAGAGGAATGAACAGAGAGATAGAGAGAAAATAGAGAAAGAATTGAGAGAATTGGAATTAAGAAATGTTCATCTGATATCTGCTCATCCTTCCCACACTCCTCTAATACCTCTCAATGTCTCATTCTCTAACTGCCTAACTGCCAAGCCAGCTGTCAATATTCTAACTAACTAACCATATTAACTAACTCTCATTTTATACAACACTAGTTTGGATACAAGTATATAATGCTAACTAATCAATTACACTTATCATCTATTTCAATAGCATTGTACACTCTGGCAGCACTAATGGATGCACACCTCATCAGCTACACCTGCACGCCTTATCAGCAACTAACACACCCTTCATCAGCAACTCATACACGCACCTCACCAACACCCCACATGCAGCACCACACGCACAGCTAATCAGCAGCACACGCACACCTCAGCACCTAGCTAAGTAACATACTCAACCTCCTAACATATTTTTGAGTTGGTCAACGTGATAAAATCAACATATTAATTCCAATTACCCAAAATCTAGAGATCCGAAGAAGTCCTCTTTTTTTTTTTTTATTCTTCTTCTTCGAAAAGGTTAGAATATCATATTGTAACTTTCAACTTTTTTGGTTCATATTATTTCCTTCTTGACTTAAATATTCATGGTAATAAAGTGCAATTGTTTTATCTACCATGATTTTTTTTTAATAGACCATGTCACGTGAAATTTTTTTGGTTCATGCTTTGCCCCCCCCCCCCTATGTTCAAATCCTGGTTCCGTCCCTAGCCATCCTAATTAATATAGCATCTTTTACATTCTCTCCTTTATTTATTACAAATTAATTCTATCCTTTATTCTTTCTCATTTTTACCCAATATAAAACGAAATTTTATTCTTTTTTTTTTTTTTTCACCTTTACTTACTTCTGGATTTTTAAGCAATGTATTAGGTCGCCTCTATCTCTTTTTTATTATTTTAAGCAGTGTATGCGTTTGCTTCTACTAGTATTTTATAATGGATTTTTTTCCCCATAGTTTCGTTTATAATTTGAAATGATACCAATAACACTGTTAAAGAATTTCTTCCTACCTATTTCACTGATATGGTTTTGGGTTTTTGACAAAGGAGATAAAAACAGAGAAATGGTGGAAAGAAAAATGGGAGGGGAAGTGATCTTTGTAGAGGAGGAAAGGATAAAAACAAAATAATTTTTTTTGATTAATTAAAAAAAAAAAAAACTTACAGAATTAAGAAATTATAAAGGCTGTTCGTGGTGTGGCAAGGCTGTGCAAACCTTACCAAAGCTCATTGTTATTAACATATGTTATTGTTATTGTTATTTTAATAATTTTTTATTGGGTAAACTAAATATTTGGTCCATAACCTTTAGATTGTGTGTCAATTGGTTCTTAACCTTTCAAATGTATCATATTAATCCCTAATCTTTTAACATTGTGTTAAAATAGTCTCAACCGTTAAGTGATGAATGTAAAATGCTGATGTAACTAACGGCCAAATTAAAATATTATTTTTATGCCCCATGGACTTCACATAAGTTGTCACGTGATAATTTAAATTAAAAAAAGAAGAAGCATGTAGACAATAACATCACAATTACCCATTCTTTTTTATTTTTTATTTTTTAATGATTAATTAGTCATTCCTTCAAAAAACAAAAACTGCCTATAATAAACTAGGGACAACGTTTGGTCCCTTGGGCAGTAGTTGTAAAAGACCAAACAACACCCTTTCTTATTTTTTTATGTCTAAACCCTTCTCTTCCACCAATGGCTCTCTGCCTCTCCCTCTGCGATGAGAAGAAGCACTGAGCTGTACAAATCTCTACTAAGAGAGTCTTGGGAAAGGTTTGCGGGAGACTCAATGATGCTGATCGAGTTGGCTGTACGACTGAAAGAACAATGGAAGCTACAGCAACGACCCTCTTGTGAGTTCCTTCAATTGAACAACAAGATCTGTGTGATTCAGGCACCGCAATCTATTGTAATTTTTGTCGGGTTTTATCAAGCACATGGAGGAAACCATCAATTTCTACATGATTAGAAAAATACTTATGTGGCTTGATTTTTACTCTATGAAAAATATCTAATAGACCATTAATTTCTCATGAGAAGTCAGATTCCTCTTTGATAATTGAACATTCTAATGTTGATTTTGTTTTTTTAATGGATCATTTTGAAGGTTTTTTCTTCAATTCTATATTTTTTGGGTGGATTCATGTTGTTAAACTGTCCTTTCAATCCCATTTAGAACATGTACACCATGTGTTTGACAAAATGTCTCACTCACTCCTGCATTTTTCTTTTTCATTCCCTTCTAGAAGATTTTTTACACCATGTGTTTGACAAAATGTCTCACTCAGTCTTGCTTTTTTCTTTTCTTTTTTTTTTTTTTTTTTTTTTTTTTTTTAATTCAATAGTTGTGAGAGACCGCAAAAATTGAGTGCTCTCAAAAAAGAAATTCTGGTGTTTTTTCAGGGCACCTCTCTTTTTGGGTAAGTGGTGTAGAGTCACCATTTATTTTTTTATACAAAAAAAAAGAAAAAAAAAAGCACAAATTACATAATCAAAATACTTCATTGTCATTGATTGAATAAAAATAAATACAATCTTGGTAAATTGAACCTTACAAGACTTTGAGTCCTAGTTACAATCTATGCAAAAGAATACAAAACTTTTTGTCCTAGTTACAATACTAAAATTAAAAAAGAAAACAAGACACTAGTGTACCTATCCAAAAACTCTAAGTTCGGGACCTAGGTTACAGAATGAGAAAGTGTTATTCAACAAATGCTATGTCAAATTCTAGATCTCGGGTTAAACTTTTATTCAAGAACCTTAGATCTGCCATTTTATTTTGTATGAAAAAAATTGATGAGAATAGTTAATGAAAAATTTAATTTTGAGTATCCATAGAAGAAAAAAGAATGGGTTTTAAATAAAAATTCAGATCTGATTGGGATTTTTTAATGTGAAAAAAAAAACAGATTTTTATTTTGAAAACACAAATTTTTTTATTGAAAGATGTAGATCTGATTTTGATTAAAAAACAGTCAGATTTTTATTTTTAAAAAATGCAGATCAAATTTTTTATTTAAAACAGACCAGATTTTATTTGGAAAAAATGCATATCATATATATATATTTTTAAAAAAACTAGATTTTTATTTGGAAAAAATGCAGGTCAGATTTTTTATTAAAAACAGGGCAGATTTTTATTTGGAAAAAAAAAATGCAGATAAGATTTTTTATTTAAAAAAAAGAGTAGATTTTTATTTTAAAATGTAGATCAGATTTTTTTTTTAAATGGGGCAGATTTTTATTTGGAAAAAATGCAGATCAGAATTTTTATTAAAAACAGAGTGGATTTTTATTTGAAAAATTCAAATCTGGTTTTACTTTGAAAAAGAAACAAAGAGAAAAAAAAAAAAATACAGATTTGACTCTTAATAAATAAAAAAAAATGAAGAAAACTTGCAAATTTGATTTAGTTTTTTAAAAAAACACAAAGAAAAATTGCAGATCTAAAATTCTAAGGCAAGATTCAACCCTAGATCTAGACATGTTCATCAATTAATCATGTGAAAACTTTTGAAAGCAAAAGAGAACATGTGATAACATATGAGAAACATGATTATTTAAACACAAAAGAAAACATCATGTCAATGGAAACTAAAACATATATGAAAGCATGTTATGGAAACAAAGTCAGAGTTATACCTGCATGAACTTAATCCTTAAGGAAAGAGTTTTTAAAAGAGAGACAATTTTTTAAAGGTTTAAGTGAAGCCTTTTATCAAAAAAGAAGTTCCTAAAGTAAGGCTTCCAGAACTTCTTTAACGTAAGGGGAGAGAGAAGTTCCTAAAGTAAGGCTTCCTAATTATTTTGAATATAATTATCCCAAAAGCCTAATTATCTACAGTCTTTAAATATTATCAGTTTATTTGTTTTAATCCCATGCAACAAATCTCACTTTAAGAAAAATACTTAACCAATCACAAAAATTCATTTAATTAATTTTAATCTTTAACCAATCAAAATTAATTTCAATTAATCACACGTGATCGGCTTCACCCCATACAATGCATGCAGACCGTGAAAACTTGATATCGTGATATCTTTCAATCTGACAGTTTGATTTGGGAATCGAACATACCGTTGCGACCGTTAGAATCTCAAGATCATTTTTATGATATGCAATAAATGAATTAATGCATGTAATGCAACTATGATTTTTTTCGGGTATATGAATGTTCATTCTAGCAATCTTCCAAGATTAAATTATGGGTGCAAAATTGAGTGTCTACAATAGTTATACTCTTACATTAGTTTAAGTCAACTTTATGATTTATGATTGGGATATTGCCAAGAACTGTTTTATTTTTGTTCTTCTCTATAAAACTACACAGTAAAAACATGCATTTTTCTTTACATAAACTATCCAATGAATAGTGAGATTGATATGTTCTTCCATTTGATTTTTGAATTTTATTGTTTTTCATATACTTACTAATATATTTATTGTTTCTGTGTCTTATTGTGGTAAAAAATGAATACTTTAGTGGGGTTTTCAAACTTGGGCTTCTTCCTCTACAGGTTGAAGATTTTTCTATATTTTTCTTCAGGTTTTGGTTATTGGTTTCAGATTTGCATTAATTTTTTAATATTTTTATACATTATTATTTTCATATGTGATGCGTGGAATTGAATCATGGGTGAATTAGAAATTGAATTCATAGACCGATGAGTTGGATGTAGAGGGTTTTGATAATTCAAATTATTGGATGCATTGTATTTTTATGTTCCTATTTGTGTTGTGATTTTGATACATATATGTTTATTTTTTTGATTGACTCAAAAAATATTTTATAGTTTATATCATCAATTGCCCATTTTAGTTGGTAGATTGTGAATCACACTGAATTGTATGGTTCCTTATTTCAAAATTTCAGACCTTTACATAAGACTCATTGAGACAAAAGATCAATCACTAAAAAAAAAGTACTACCATGTTAAAACATATTAGAATAGTGAACTCTCTTCTAACATGTTCAAATAATGCAGTGAAATGAGACTTAAATTTATATTGCTAAAATAACTCTCTTTTTCCCCTTTTGGGTATTTGGATTAAATTGGTTTTGGGTATCTTTCTATTTTCGAAAAGGCTGAGGACAACTGCTATATAGTATGAGACTAAAATTCATATTGGTAAAATAACTCAATTTTTTTCCCAGTTTTGCTAATTCCCTACCACGAGTCATTGATTTCTCTGTTGACATTCTTATGCCACAACAAAATGTTTTTCTCTTTTTGATATACATTAGATAGGCTCATAGGCATTAGGACTGAGGTTACTATATTCATGAAACTTATGCCACAACAAAAATTTTCATTTCTTTTTAAAATAAATTAGATAGGTATTAAGACTTTGATTGAAAATTCTTGCTATATATGACAACTTTGTTTCAAGATAGTTATTTTAATATAAGATATACTTGGGGAAAGGGTATTTCAAAATTTTAGCTAAGCATATGGATAGGGTATCTAACTAAGGGGAAGTATGATATTAATCCTTGGAATAATTTAGAATGACCATTTATATATATAAGGCTAGGTAGTCATAATAGAATGAAAGTTGAAGTTGAGTTTCATTTTCCTAAATTTGTGTTTGTCATAAGAGGATGAAAATGAAAGAGGGATACATTTCTTGTCATTTAACTATAAGAAAGCATATTTTTAAATAATTTTTCCCAGTTAAGTGATGATATCTTAATTTCTTTTGATTACATTTTTGTTTATAGTTTTTGAATAATCTAATGTTATTTCTACTTTGTAATTTTTATTTCATCTTAAATTAAGCTTGATTTATTATTTTGACATCAAGCTTTAGTTCTTTTATATGACTTTTGATTTTAGTTCTAATATCACATTAACTATTGAAAGCATGATTATGTACTGGTATAGGTTATTGTTAACAATAAAACAACTAATCTTAGGGAAAATAACTTGGTGTTTATGGTTTATATATATAGTATTTTGTAGAATTTGACTATATTTGTGAATCCTGCAGAGCCACCTTTTTAAAGGTTCTCCTTAAGTAATTTTTCAATATTTATCAAGAACCGAATATTTCATTGTGCTCCACCACTAAATATATATGCAGTATCAAGGCACAATTTCTTCATTTTATGTGTTGTTTAAACAGATGAAATTTTTTCAGTATTTTTTTCTTCATTAAATAACAATTTTATTTCAGTATTTTTGCCATATTTATTATGTGGTTTTAATGTTTTTCTATATGTGATTGTCTGCTGCAACGCATATACAAGGCCCTATTGATGTGTATATTTGGTTATATAAATGACAAGGTTCATTTCTCTAGAATAGGTGATTGCTAAGGAGCCTTATATGCAGATAATTCATTGTGGGAATATATAATATTTCTATCAAAACTCAACAATTGTTTATATTGTATTTTTTAGAACCTTCTCAGGGTCTGTTTGATCTGTTAAGGGTAATTAAAAATCTTGCATATGTCATGTTGATCTCTTAAGGGTAGCTTATATGATGCAGGACTGTCTGCACCATAATATGTTCGAATAATGCAATTTGTTTTGATGGCTTTTTAAAAAAAAATAAACAAATAAAATATAGTTATTTTAGGGATTGTTTCATGTATCTTTCAGTTCAATTATAGGAACATGGTCATGTTTATATGTCCTACTAAAGTGTCCTTATAAAATCTTACCTTGCCAAATCATGCAATTATTCTTTGAGACTCTATTTTCATCTGTGGCGGTGGAGCTTATTCCTTACACTTGGCTTCTGCACTATACCTCTCTCTCTCCATTCAACATTCTACTTCTTCACAAGGCCTGAAATAACTAAGCAAACAACTTGTGAACATTCTTCGAGGTATGAGGTGAATAATTCAATAAAGCTATTAATTCTTTATGGTTTCTTTGTTCTTAAAAAAAATTATTTGTTTACTTTTACTGCCCATGAATATGATGGGCTTATAGTGGATGGTCATAATATGAACTTTTTTGCCAATAAATCTAGGAAGTGAAACCCATGACTTTGATTCTTCAATTAGGTTTGTGGTTACCATTTATATAGATATTAGTTGTCCATTCATGCTGTTTTCTAGGATTCCCTCCTTAATTTATCTCAACTTGAATAATTGTTAAATTTTGCTTTAATAATTCAGAAAATGGGAGGAATTTGATGATAGAATTGTAGTATCATTTGTTCAGTCATGAAAGATTATGTTTTTCGTTTTTGGCCTTCATTGAGTGTAAATAGAAAATCTATATCAAAGTATACAATTAGTTGGAGCAATGAAAATTTATTCAAATAAAACTTGGATAAGAAAGTTGAATTTTTGCTAGAAGAGTTGAGTGATTGGTAGGTAGATTGAATATTAAATTAACAACTAAACAATATAGCTTTAGGGTGAGTATGAAATACATGAATGATACTAACTTAATGCCTCCAATTTTTTGGTTTTCACTTGAATCAATGAGGTTTGTGCTTTGAATGGTTATTAAATCAATGTATGTAGAAAAAGGAAAGTGGCATAGTATGCTGCATTGTGATTCTTTTATTTATCTATAAAATATTCATGTGATTTGAAATGTTGTTTATGAGTTTTTCATGTAATTTTTTTATTTATCTAGGAAATTAATCTAGAAATCCACACAACGAAAGCAAATTTAATCTATATACTTAGCCTAAAAATAACATGACCAAGGCAAATTTAGGGATGCATATCCTTTGAGTTATCAAATATGCTTAGACCATATTCATGTGATTTGAAATGTTGTTTATGAGTTTTTCACTTGCATATACTTCTCCAAGAATTAATCTAGAGAAAATCTACACACAAAATTTAACCTATATATTTGGCCTAAACTAAACATGATTGTGGCAAATTTTGGGATGTATATCCTTTGATTTAACAAATATGCCTGGACCATATGAGTTTCTAAGTTTCATTTATTCTTTGGCTGAGATTATGAGTTCCTTTCCGAAGTATTATTGTTAATTTTGAATTGAAAAGTTTGATAGTCTTCTTCTTTTCTTTCTTAGTTTTATTTTTATTTATTTTTATTTTTTATTTTTTTTAACATCTTGATAAAGTGGTTGATGCGGTATGACTAGCCTCATATTACACTATAAACAAATGCAAGTATATTATACCATTTATTGATCCAACAAGACCAATACTAAATAAATTTTGATCAAATTAGGATTGATTTTCTGTAAATAAATTTTAAGTAAATTAGGTAAGTTAAATTTTACAAGTAATACAATTTAACAACTAGCTCGTGTATTGCACGGGTTAGTGACTAGTATTTATAAATAAATAAAACACAATTTATAATTAAAAATTATAATTTAAGTAAAAATAAAATTTGAAGTATACAATAATAGAATTTGGTTATTGCAACTTTTCTAATGTTGTGATTACTATATACTTTAAAGTCTAAACCTACACAACTAAAAATTAATTTATTACAAGGTTCAATAAATTAATATCACTAAAGATTTTTTGGGTTTGGGTTTTAAAATTTCAACATTTTGTGGGTTGATATTCATGTTCAGTGTGTACAGTACTGGGTGGGTTTAAGAATGTTTTGTTAATAAAACTTAAAACTCAAAATATCTTGATACTTTAAATTTTATGCTCAAACTCATTTATCAGTGGGTGGGTACCGTATGTTAGTGTCTTTATTGATAGTGTGTGGGCCATGTGACTGTGATGTGCTACAGTGATAATATGCCATAGGTAGTGTGCAGTGCAGTCGTGCTGTATGTATTTTAGGATATAATGAGGTATTTTTATGATATTTTATTGACCAATAAAAGTACCTAATTTTTTTCTTAATTAATATATTTATCTATATATATATATATATTATATACAAGTGGGGCCTTCTTTTATTTAGAGCGTTAGACGTTTCATCAGTTGCTTTCATAGCCACCCTGTTGTCTATTTCATGGCTGCTTAACATTTAACTCTTAACAAAATTCCATGGATAGCAATTTAGGCTTGCAAGTTGAAATATTATTACGGCATTGTTTCTGTCCACTTATTAAGTCCAAGTAAACGAAGGAATGAAATTTCGCCGAAGGTGAGGAAAAATATCTTGTCTAGCTGTACTTCTCTTGTAACACTGGGTATATATGGTTTGCTTTGTTGTATTGCAAGTGAAGGGGATAAAATTTAAGGTAGACGGATCCGTTCAACTGAAGCCAATCATAAGAGACAGTACTAAGGAAAGGGACGGTCTGGCGTATTGACAAACGATCGGTAGAACAGATCGTATCCTAGACGGAGGGGTAGGAAGACGGACGGATCCTCCATAATGAACAGATTCCAACTAAACGGACACAAGGGAGACGGGTAATGAAGCCACGTGGCATCCACTTGGCCTAAGTGGTCTCCAAGAAACCTCAAATGGAAATGTCTTGAGCTCTACGATTAACCCTAATCAACAAAGTCTCTATATGGAAAGGATCCCTCAAAAAATGTGCATTTATGAGAATCTTCCCCACAAGGAAATGCCTTCTTCGCCAAGAAACAAAGGTCGGTTCCACACTCCTTTGGGTTGATATTCGTGTTCAGTGTGTACAGTACTGGGTGTGTTTAAGAATGTTTTGTTAATAAAACTTAAAACTCAAAATATCTTGATACTTTAAAGTTTATGCAAAACTCATTTATCAGTGGGTGGGTACCGTATGTTAGTGTATTTAGTGATAGTGTGTGGGTCATGTGACTGTGATATGCTACGGTGATAATATGCTATGGGTAGTGTGTAGTGCAATCGTGCTGTATGAATTTTAGGATATAATGAGGTCTTTTTATGGCATTTTATTGACCAATAAAAAAACCTAATTTTTTTCTTAATTAATAGGCGGAAACATTATTTTGGTCCCTACATTTTGGGGTCATAGTCAATTTAGTCCCTACATTTTGATATCAGTCAATTTGATCCTTATTATTTTCAACTTGCAATTAATTTGGTCCCTACCATTAAGTCACTAACGGAAAATACTTACATGCTAAACGGTGTGTACACATGGCACATTAAAGCTGACATGGCAAAATAAAATAATATTAAGTTTTTTAAATGGATTTTTAAAATGCCACATCAGCATTAATTTTTTTTTTAAGCTCAATTTAAAAAAAAAAAAAATTGGTTTCTCAATTTAAAGAAAGATTAAAAAAAATTAGTTCCCGTGAAAAAAATTAGCAACTAACAACAATACAACATTACAATTTTTTCTTACATTTTCTCGTACTTTATTGACAATCAAATACAAAAACACTTTCTTGATTTTTCTATCTTAAAACCTTCAATTCATAAATACATTTTACAACATTTTTCTATCTTAAAACCTTTAATTCATAAATACATTTTACAACATTTCACCTCCGTACAATTGAGAAACATCCGGATCAAAAAAAGCTAATAAGAAATTAAAATTTTAAACACACAAAATCTAGTAAATTTTCATTCGCTAGCAATGACTTTCTCGGTAACCAAACAGGGAAGGAAAAAAAACGCAGATGGAGAAAGTTGGTTTCATTCTAATTGTTATTTGTTTCTACAAATGAACCAAAAATTGAAACAAGATTTTTTATTCTTATTTGTTACAAATATGAGATGCGTTTCTCTTGAAAAGGAACCCAGTCAAAGCTCTCCATGGAAATCAATTTTGAATGGAAGTACCAAAATATACCCCATTGAACCAAGGCAAAAGTCAAGATCATCAATCATTGGTTTTGAAGAAGATACACATGAAACTATCCAAACCTCACTCAAAGCCCCTACACATAACCACGACCAATCCACGAAAGTATCACCTTACATTTTGGAAATAAGATCTAACATACAACCATCATTGAACGAATTGGACCATCCTCAAATCAACCCAAAAAAACCCAGTCTCAGCTAAACTGCGAAGCCCCACCCTACGTACCCAACCAAGCCACCGTTAATGCAAGAACCAAGAGCAAGAGAGAGAGTGTCGTGTCGGCCTCGGCCTCAGCCATGGAGCCAAGAGCAAAAAGGTCTTAAGGAGGGGAACCATTATCAAAGGCGGCAGTGGCAAGGGGCGGCGGCAGTGACCAAGATGGAGGAACCCAACTAGAAGCTTGATGTCATCTAAGGAGGAGCTGAGGAAGTTTGGTCAATGTGGGTATAGAGATTGTTGATTGTGGTTTGTGGGCTAGGGTTTGGGGATGAGACTGTGGGTATTGAGACTGGTTTTGCAATTTTTGTTGTTGAGGATCTTGTTCTTGATGTTAGGGATTGGATTTGGGGCTTAGATTGTTTTTTTTTTTTTTTTTTAAATCTTTTCCTTCTTCCTTTAAAATTGATTAATAAAAAAATTGTTTTTATTTTTTAAATTTAAATGCTAACATGGCATTTTAAAAATCTATTTAAAAAACTTAATATTATTTTATTTTTCCACATCAGCTTCAATGTGCCATGTGTAGATGCCGTTTGCCATGTAAGCATTTTCCGTTAGTGACTTAACGGTAGGAACCAAATTAACTGCAAGTTAAAAATAACAGAAACCAAATTAACTGCTATCAAAATGTAGGACTAAATTGACTGTGACCTCAAAATGTAGGGATCAAAATAGTGTTTTTACCTAATTAATAAATATATATATATATATATGTATATTATATACAAGTTGGGCCTTCTTTTATTTGGGAGCGTTAGTCGTTACATCAGTTGCTTTCACAACCACCCTGTTGTCTATTTTATGGCAGCTTAACATTTAACTCTGAAGAAAATTCCATGGACAGCAATTTAGGCTTGCAAGTTGGAATATTATTACGGAATTGTTTCTGTCCACTTATTAAGTCCAAGTAAACGAAGGAACAAAATTTCGCCGAAGGTGAGGAAAAATATCTTGTCTAGCTGTACTTCTCTTGTAACGCTGGGTATATATGGTTTGCTTTGTTGTATTGCAAGAGACAGAAATTAAATGGGTGTGCAATTTGCAATGCGTGTTAATGACCACCTATGGATTATCAGAAGCAGCAGCACCACCTATGGCGAAACCGGGCTGTACAGGTTTATGTGGAAATGTTAGTATTCCATACCCGTTTGGAATAACAGCCGATTGTTGCTTTAACGACTGGTTCAAAATCAATTGCAGTACTGGAAATGACAGCTCGGTTAGAGCCTTCCTTCCCAGCATAAACATGGAGGTGCTGGAAATCAAATTTCCAGATCCGAATAATGATGATGATTCTTTTTCTTCTTTTGGGCTAGGAATCGTTCGAGTCAAGATGCCAATTATTATTTCTTCGAATTGCACAAGTACGGGTCCGAGCAATGGTGGTGTGAATATGAAAGGGGGTCCTTTTTACTTCTCGTCCTATCGGAATAAATTTATTTCGGTTGGTTGCAACAATATGGCCGTGATGACCGGTATTGATCCTATGCTGGTTGGTTGCAATTCGGATTGCAATAGTGAAACCATGATAGACAAGGAAGCTAACTGTTCTGGCTTCAACTGCTGCCAGACCACAGTCCCTTCTGGGATTCAAGTATTTAATGTATCTTTCAAAAGTAAAGATGAGAAAAATAATGGCAGCGAAAAATGCAAATATGCATTCCTAGCAGGAAAGGAATGGTTTGACTCAGACATAACAAATCTCTCTTACGAAATGCTGCTTTTGGAACGTGTTCCCGTGGTGCTGGATTGGACAGTGTCTAACTTTACCTACATAAATTTCACCAAGGCAGATAGACGGAAAGTACGTCGGGGCTCTACAGATTACGGGGCCGTGTATTATTGCGGTTATGGATACGAAGGAAATCCATATCTTAACACGGGATGTCAAGGTAAACTTCAATTACCAACCGCTTTAATTTTCCCATAGTTTGAATTACATGCCTAATTTAACTCATAGATCACTCTTGAGGTCTACGTTCATCTCTGTATATATCAGTGCTTAGATCTTAAAATAGTTCCACAATAAACCAAAAACAAAATTTTGATTTGAATGAGTCAAAACAAAAATAGAATCTGGCCCAGCGACCATAGCTCCTTCAAAATACAAAGGATATTACAAGCGACAAGATAGTTTTAATAAATTCACAATATCACAATCTTTATTAATTTTTTTTGAAGGCACAATATCACAATCTTATCAACAACAAAAAATTACAATAAAAAAATTAAGGAAAAAAAAAAACTCAAATCCCTCTTAATCGTCCAAATAATAACAAAATAATAATAACAAAAACTAATCATTTTATAAACTAAACAGGTCAAACGGGTTCATATGTTGAACACGAATATGACCCGTTTATTAAATGGATCAGCCGTGTCGACCTAAATATGATTCGAATCCATTTAGCCTCAACTCATAACCTGTTTATAAAAGGGTTAATCATGTCGAGTTTGCGAGTCGTGTCATATTTTGCAACCCCTACTTCAATCTACCATGTGTTCAATTGAAGTTTCTCTTTGATAGTAAAGTACTAAAGTTGCCAAGGACAAAGTAGCTTATTTGATAAAAGGGTTTAGTTAATGTACATTTTAAAACACACATTAATCATCTATTTTAGGTAATTTTATGGAAAATTGAAAAGTTGTCAAAAAATTTAATCACTTTTTTACTTTCACCTAAAAAAAAATTTCAAAAAAAATTTACTAACACATGCCTTAAGAGTATACATTAATAAAACTCATGATAAAATTGTTAATTATATTATTATTTTATTAATTGTTGGAGCTTGGAAGTGATGAGTCAGTGGATGTAGTTCAATCAGAAATTAAAAGTCAGTACGTGTATTCTGTAGTGGAGCAGTACTAGCTACTAATAAAATAAGATTGTTAACATCAATAGTCTCCAAATTTATTTTTATATTTTTATTTTATTAGTTATTTACTTATCTTTGATAGTAATAGTTTGGTATTAGCATATCAAAAAAAAAAAGGTTTGGTAATATATTAACAAATAAGGGAAATGTTAAAAAATGCCCTAAAGACATTTGTTAGTAAACTATTTTAAGAAAGTTTTAATAAGAAAAGAAAAAAAGTAATTAATATTTTGACAGTTTTTTTTTTTAATTTCCCATAAAGGTGAAGTCAAAATTTTGTTGAAATGGTTTATTAACAATTGCCTTAAGAGCGCCCATTAACATGACCTTAATAATAATAATAATAATTATTCTTGACTTTGCCACGATGCGTATTATATTTAAGTTACACATATATATGTATATACGTATTTATTAATAAAAATCTCATTTACCATAAAAAATTATTTTAAAAAATACACTTTGTTTATAACTATAAGTATTAAATATGTATTAAACATCTCATGTATTATACTTATACAAAATAGTTTAACTTAAATAAATTTAAATACTTTTTGTCAAAGTATAAATTCTTATTTTGTTAAGACGTTTCATTATATATAACAATTAAATTATCAAAATTAATATTTTAAATTCCATGTTTCATTATTTATATTAACCGTTAGCATCTTCATTTTGAAGCAAAAAAAAAAAAAAGAATGTTAGCATTTTCATGTTTTATTATAATCTTGAAATTTTTTCATCTAATAATGTTTTCCTAATTTGAATTATTAGATCTTATTGCCATGTATAATCTATTTAATGGATTTAAAATAAAAAAAATAAAATCATTTAAAATTATAATAACATGAGATAATAATTAAGGAAAATGTTTTTCTTCAAATTTCCCATATATCTTTTTATTAGATGTGAATTTTGAATATCTAACCTTTGGATTACATGTTCTTATTATATTCTCTATGCTTTAATAATTTTAAGAAAATCAAAAATCAATAGATATACCATTAATCAAATGTTTAAATTTCAAGTTTTTATGATCTAAAATTATGAGTAAATAAATAAGTTTATTGATCGAATAGTAAATAACATCTGATTTGAACAAAATATAATATGTGTGTTAAGAACATAAAGAGCATGCAATCCAACGGTTAGATTTTCAAATTTTACATCCAATAAAAGATATAGTAGGAGTTTAAAGAGTTTAAAAACCTTTTCTCCAAACTAGTTTGGAGAAAACCTTGTTCAAATAATAAATAATAAATATATATATATGTATATTTATATATATGTACATATATATATGTTTGTGTGTGTGTGTATGCATGTATGTATGTATGTATGTATGCATGCATGCAAGTAGGCTATTAAATTGAAATATAATAAAATGAATAACTTAACATATATAACCTAGTTCCGAAATTTTCATTCAAATTTGTAGTGTACTCAAATTTGTAATTATCAATTTGACAAAACTTTGTATTTATTTTTTTAGTGTACTAGATGTATATATATCAAATAGTTAGCATATTTAATAATTACTTTTATTACAGTATGATGCCAGCACCTTCTTTTTTTTTTTTTTTTTTTTTTTTTTGAGAAAAAAAAAAAACAGAAGTACAGTTTTCTATAATTGGTATGTATTTTTATCTTTCACAACAAAACTTTAAACATTTTCATAAAAAAAAAAAAAAAAAAAAAAAAAAAAAAAAAAAAAACTTTAAACATATGCCTTACTATACTCCCACAAAAATAATCGAATTTAATCAATTTTCGTCACCTATATCCTTAAGAATAAAATTTAGTGCCCATTTGTAATGACATGTGTTTGCTAAAGCTGTAAATGAATCAAGTTGTTCATCAACAACTCAAGCTTGACTCAAGAAAAATCATTGTTTATGTATGTTTATTTTAGCAAACAATTCAAATTTCAAACTCAATTTTAGATTTGACTATATATTAAATGAGTCAATCTCAAACATAATAATATTAATATATATGTGAACAAGCTCGTGAATATTTGACTTGATTTAAATAATATAATACTATTTGTTTATATGTATACATGTATAAAAATATATTTATATAAACTTTATATTGGATTGTGTGAGTTTATAAATAAATTCATAAAATTTCAATGTATTACTAATTTATTGATAAGGTATAAATATCCAATTTCGTAATAAAATTATATAATTTTTGACAATATAAGGTTGATAAATCTATTTTTTATAAGTTCATAAGCAAAAATCATTCTCTATAATAAACTGAAATTATATAACTTCAACCCTTTTTAGTTATAAATTACTAGCATAAATTTACTACAAGGTGAAAAATTTTAGTTGCAAAGTTAAATAAATATGAAAAATAAAAATGAACTTTACTAAACCCTAAGGTTGAACTTTGAAAATGGCCTTTTCCTAAGGTTCCCCCCCCCCCCCCCCCCACGTCCAACTACAGCTCCGTCCCTGCATAATAATATATATGTGAACAAGCTTATGAATATTTGACTTGATTTAAGTAATATAATTTTTTTTATATGTATACATAAATTCATAAAATTTCAAAGTATTACTAATTTATTGATAAGATATAAATATCACAATTCGTAATAAAATTATATAATTTTTAACATTACAATGTTGGTAAATCTACTTTTTATAAGTTCATAAACAAAAACCATTCTCTATAATAAATTGAAATTATATAACTTCAACCCTTTTTAGTTATAAATTACTAGCATAAATTTATTACAAAGCGAAAAATTTTAGTTGCGAAGTTAACTATATATATATAAATGAACCAACTCAATTGTTCAGGAACAGGATTGAGTTTGTTTAACAAGAAAATAAACTAAACTTGAATATGAAATATAGTTTGACAATGAGACACAATTGTTGTGCAACAAAAGAAGCTTTAACATTAATTATTATAAATTGAGGCTAGCAGAAACACATGCACATGAACAAGAAAATAAAACATCCACACAAGGTAGGAATATTAATGTGGTTTAGCCAACTGCATGCCTACATCCACAGGCAACACCAACCAACAATATCTAATATCAACCACATGCATTACAACAGCATTAATCAACACTCACAACTCACCCCAAAAAAAAAAAAAAAACTCACAAATCTCACAAATACACAAACAAAACCTCTTACAAACTTAAACTCACAATCTGAAATCCCTAATACAACCAAAATTCTCTCACACACATAACAAACAAACTCTCAATGCATAACAGAGAGTAATCTTTCAACCTCAAAATCTACCAAACTATTATGAAAAAAAAAACTACCAAACTATTCTCAAAAGAAACCCACTCATGTTTTTCTAGGAGACTTTCTCATCTCCCCACATGGAAGGAACCTTAGGAAAAGGCCATCAAACCTTTTGCAAAAACATATATTTATAAGACTTCAATCTTATTCTTTAATGGACAAGAAATTTCCAACTACTTCTTTATCAAGAAAACTCAAATTAAAACTAATTAGGAATATGAGGCAATATTCAACAAAATTGAATGAACAATCCTAAACTTTAACACTCGGTATATCTTAGCTTGACTTTACAACACTAATTACTAGCAACACAATCTTAAAATATCAAATATGTTAATTACATCTTTAAACATTTATACTATACTTCTAATGTTAAAAAATTTCATAAACTTTACATTTCCCATTATATGTAATAATCTAATATATAATAGGATAAAATGCAAATTTCCAATTATATTTATTAATTTTCTTATATAATAAAAAATGCTAAATCTAAATTTGACCAAAATTCATTTCAATCCTCTAACTTTACTTTTTTTTTTTCCGATTAAGTTCTCTAAATTTTAAATTTATTTAATTTAAGCATTCTTTCATTTCTCCGTCCAAATTTTTCCATTAACTTCATTTCTTGAATTAAACATTCCAAATTGTTTTTTTAAAACTATTCATAAAATAGATTCATCCAAAAAATTATCAAAAGTAAAAATTTAGCCTAAATTTTCTATAACTTCTCACCAACCAAACAAAACCAAATTATTTGATCCACAAAAATTCAAGGTTTTTTTTTTTTTTTTGTTTTTTTTTTTTGTTTTTTGAGAAAGTTAAAAACTTCTAAATCAACACACAACTCACAATCCATATTAACTATCGCATTTATACAAACCTACCACATCTCAAGGGTAGTTGTTGTAATTTACCCCTTTTTTTAGTACTTTATTTAAACCTCTAAGTGTCTTAGCCTCTTAGGCCCTTGCTTAAGTAACATTTGCATTCTGCCACCAAGCTTGAAAACTAAAGCAATTATGAGTTGATCGCCATTCACTTATGATTGGCTCCGACCACTTTTTAGTTTTTATTTTTAGCTTTTGATTGAGCCATAATGTTCACTTGGTGGTTTCTGTTTAAGTTTATTGTCTGCTTATGTTTTCCCCTTGTTGGAGTAAGCATAGTAGCAAAACTATGAATTTTTGTTTGGATGGCCGAGTTGTGATACTAACATTTTAGTAATGATAATCTCGAGGGTTCCAAAATGTAGCAAATTAAATGTTACTTTTTGAAATCTCAAGATTTAATTTGCTACTTTTGAAACTATAGGGTATATTTTCTTTCTTTTGAAAATTCCAACATTTAATTTATGAGTATTGAAATTACATGGTCCAATTTGTTACACCTCTTAACTTATAGGATGCAAAACATATTTTTTCAAGAGTGCCGTTGCACTAACTCAAATATTTGGAGAGCCAACTCCAATTTTTATAAGCTAAATCTTCAAAATGCTCAATATTTTTACATACTATGCCTCCGTTTGGGATGCGCGTTTTGCGCGTTTCCCAGCGAAAGCGTTTTTTTATGTGGGTTCCATGCACTATTCATGGGACCCACAAGTATCTTCATTTAGCAACTTTTTCTTTAAAACTAGGTCCAACGGGACTATTCACACATTTAAAAATTATTTTGCTACAGTGTTTTCAATTTTCAGCAATAAACGATATCCAAACAGACCCTATAAAAGGATTTTCACCCCCCCCTCGGGGGTGAGTGGTTCCGTCCCTGAGTAAGGATGCTTAAGAACCAAGACAATGCTAGTAATAAGGCTGTTTGAGATTTATTAATCTCCTTGGATTTAACCCAAATCAATCTTGAAGAACATCTGGTGCTTAGAACCTTTGAAACCTCTTTTGCCTATATGAGTGAACGCCAAAGTGCCCAAAATTTTAATGAATTTATTAATTTTTCTGTCAAAATTCCATTAGATATCATCTAGATGAATGCGAAGATATGTATGTTGTATCAAAATTCCATTAGTACCAAATGCACACAAAAATTAATGAATTTATAAATTTGCATGTTATCCTGTTCCTGTCAGATATAAATGAATGCGAGAAAGACAATAATGGATGTCTCAACAAGTCAGATTGTGTGAATATGGAAGGCAGTTACAATTGCGACGGGCGAAAGACTCGAACAAAGATAGCCATTATAGGTATGTCCGTATGCTCATTAAATTTGGAAAATGAAAAAAGTAAAAAATAATAAGATCATGGTTATGTGACTAAGAGGTGTTGAGACGTGCTGTAGCACATGGTCCGTTACATCTACCACTATCAATTGTGCAAAAATATTTGAAAATGGTAAATTTAATCATTTAATACTTTATGTTATGATATAATGATAGATTACTAACTATTTCAAAAACCTAAACTATATAAAAAAAATCATAAACTTAATCATTTAACAACATAATTCTAACAAATATAGTGTTTATAATTCTAATTATCATTTAATTCTCTTAGAAGTATTTTGTGTTTCAGCCTAGGGAAAATGCGTTCCATCTTACCTCTCCTTTTTATTTGGAAAATAAATTTTTACTTTTAGGCTGTGTTTTTTTTTGGGTGTAAAAAGAATACAGAAAATTTTTTACACTATGATGAGTGTTTGGGTTGGCCAGAAAACTCAGTCAAACGGAAAATCTTTTCCGTTGACTGTAAAATATCAGCCCCTAAGATGTAAAATAAATTACACTTCTAATTTACCTTTAAACCATTTACACCCACTTTCCTCTTCTACCCGAACCAAGAGAGAGAGAGAGAAGAGAGGAGAACACTTACAATGGAGCATGGAGAGAGCATGAGCCACCGGAAAATGGATCGGGCCATCGTGTCGACCTAGTGAACAACCCACCCCGGAGCCTATCGAACCACTGTGAGCAACCCACCCTTGAGTCGATTTGACCACCGTGTGAACGACCCACTCCTAGATCGAACTACCGTGGGCAACCCACACCTAGATTGAGCCGTAACTTTTAGATCGACCCACCATGTCCATTTCGCCACTACTGCCACCACTACCAAGTCACCCATGAACCGATCTCTCTCTCTCTCTCTCTCATGTGATTTTGATTTTTGTTTCTTTTTGTGTTTATATATTGAGATTTTCTATAATAATATTTGTTTGGATCCTGAGAAAATGTGAGAAACTTGATGAAAATGAGTTTTCTAGAGCATTTTCAAGAACACAACCAAACACTATAAAATATTTTCCAAAGCATTTTTTGGAATGCAACCAAACACCTGAAAATGTTTTCCTTTTTGAAAAATATTTTCACCTAAAAATATTTTACACTTGGAAAATATTTTACATATTGCCAAATGCAACCTTAGTTTATTGGTTTTTCTTAACTCAATAGATCATGATAGGCCGGGAATGACTTGATCCTACCTTTCCGAGCTATATCATGGAAACAACTTTAATATATATATATAAATATATATATTTATTTATTTATATTTCATACATTTTAGTTTACTAAATGAAGCGCATAAAAAGTCAATTAGCTTTTAATTTTTGTGCTCTAGGCAATCTATCACCAAAAGATATGATCATACCTCGTATAACTTGATAGTTTTAGACTATTATTAGCTGAATTGCATTACTCAGTACTCTTCTATATTTTATTATTTTTCCACAAAGATTAAAAATCTATCCAGAAAAGATAAGGACAAAACTTAGATACAGTACCTTATGTGCTATTCCTTAGGTTTCCTTTTTAAGATTCAGCCATGTGACTATTTATCTAAAAATACACTTTCATTTCATGGGCAAAAATCTACACGGCAAAATCTTAAAAGGGGAATTTAAGAAATAACACCTAAGTATTGTACCTAAGTCTTGTCCAAAAGATAATTATTCTCTCCAAAGTGGTACACTTCACTATTAAGAGAGGACAACCTCATCTTTTTCCCTCATTATTCATGAGTAAGGGCCTAAAAGGTTAGAACTTTTGCCACAACTTGCTTAGGACTATAACTTTTGCCACAACTTATTTATATGACAAATAGTGAGTTGTAGAGTTGTGGACCTACCACTTTTACTCTACTACTCACAATTTTTCACGTGAGTAAGTTATGGCAAAATTTGTGTCCCTAGTATTTTCTAGATATCAAATATTGGAAGAAAGTAAAGGAGAAATGAGTGAAGGACTTTGGTTAATCCCAAGAAATAGTGAAGGCTGATTTTAGTGATGGGCACTAGTATTCAACGGTTGGCTTATCTCAAGTAATTTTTTAACTAGACATTTTTTTTTCTTAATCAGAAATTGCCACACCACCCATTAAATAAACAAAAGGTGGAGATTAAAACATACTACCACATCATTCTATTTCAAGGAGAAACTAACTGAATGTCCAGTTGAAAAATTACTGAGGGTAAGCCAAACTAGTATACAAATAATTTGTTTTTTAGAAAATAATTTTGTAAGACTTTTTCAATTAGGTGTTTAAGCTCATTTAAGGCAGAACTTCCCACTGCCCAGGGACACGTTGCAAAATTAAATAAGAGAGACATTTTTGTTGGCGAAAAAATATCCCAAACTCAGGTCCCTGTCATTTAATAAAAACATAGTACACCATTAAACTGTTACCTGAAAATTCAAGTACCTAATAGTAAATTTCCTTTTTCCTAAGAAATTAATTAGGAGTTAACACTTATTTAGGCGGTGCATATTGTGAGAACATATTTGTCACGACCCAAATCCATGGAACATGAATTTAGATGCATGACTAACCTGCTGAACTTATATAACTCCATAAACATAATTAATCCAAAAATAAATTAAAACTCCAAAGAAACAATACTCTTAAATAAAACCTCTTACAAAAATCTAAACTCCACAAATAGGAAATAATCTCCACTATAGAAAACATGAATTACAAAATAAAGGTAACTAAAATTCTAGAAGTCTTCAAGTAATACTGAAGTCGCCTACAACTTCCACACTTTACCTTGCACCTTACAAAGCGATCCAAAGGTTCTATATTCCCAACTACACTTTAATCTGAAAACAGTAATTGATGGGGTGAGCCACACATCTAGTAAGTAATTATACAGAATATACAACGGAATAGAGTTAAGCAAAGCACGAGTATTTTGATTTTTCACAAACTCATTCAATGATATCAAAAATAATTATTCCAAAACATATAATGAATCACTTAATACATATGTAATCACATCTTAAAATCATTAGAAAACACATACATATAATTAATTAGAGCACAGTGTCACATATACACATCACATATTCTCACATACAATCCTGTGAGTGGATACCAACATCTAACCCCTGCTGGTGAGGGATCAACACATATTCTCACATACAATCCTGTGAGCGGATTTACACATATATTTGATCAATTCTAAAAATACTCATTTTGAGTCACATATTACAAAACAAAATATATACAAAATAGAATAATTTTCTTAATATAACAATTATTCCAGATATAGAGACATATCGAACATCACAATATTGAATAGAAACCGAATCAAAGGATGCTTGACTCTCTTAGGGAATGAATAAGAATTGAAGTGTTTATATAAATATTTTTACAATTCTTGAGTAAGTTTGAAAACCCAATTTGCTAAAGAAAACATCTTAAATACCATTTGAAAAATTAGAATATGACTTTGAAATCACTTGGTTTTAAATAAACTTAAAGAACAAGGACCTTTTTAGAAAACTTACTTTGAAACTCAATCATTTTCTAAAAATAGTTTAGTTTAGAAATCATCTTTAAAATGAGATTTAGATGTTCAAAACCTTATTTAAAATCCAAAGTTTCTCTTTAAAACATTATTTAATAGTCGAAATTTCTCTTTCAATAGTGTAAAAATGCTTTTTGATAAACTTTTAAAACGTAAGCTTAAAAATATAACTTTTGAAAACCTTTAACTTCTAAGAACCTAAAGGAAAAAACTTGTGCATATTATGCATAATTACTTACAGCACTTGAATCCCTCTGACAGTTCAGCCAAAACAACCTCCAAAAAACCTCAAAACACTCTTAAATAGGACCTATCATCAATCATAAAATATACTCAATATCCTCCACAAAATATAAATCTTACTAAACTATACAAACTGACTCACTAGTAAAATACTTTGCTGAACTAAATGATAGCACTAATGCAAAGCATCTCTACCCAAAAATGTGTTTCCTTGAATTTATCAAAACTCATAGGCAGCCGCTAATACTATAGGATTTAAATATATAACCCCAATGAAAATTGTGGGCCAAATCTATTATGACTTTGCTCATGGACTTAATATCATTGACCCTAATGGATTTAATACCACAATATTTTGGGATGAAATTACAATTCGGATAAAATCAAGTCTGTCAATATCCTTCAAAACAATTGTAGTAGTGTTGAACCTGAATGGTTCATTGTATTTGGACTAGTCAAAGTCTAGGCAAAGACTACCAAGGCCATCAATCCATCAATCAGAGAAATTGGACTTTGACAAAATGTGAGCAACCTAGTGTGAACACTGTGGGGGATTTTGGTATAAACTGTCCAACAAAAACAAAAGAACTTTTTGGTATAAAACCGGATATATGAGTGACTATCATTGCAGCCCAATACTCTTACAATCTTTCGAAAAATGACAAGAGCCATACTCCTAGATTTAATAACTTTGGCTTTTGTTCTAGAATACGCACAGTGACAACCTAGGATTCAAGGACTAACGCAAAAGTGTAAACCAAATTCTAGGAAAAGATATCTCTTTGAAACAAATCTACATATCACTAATGTTTCTAAGATAAAATTTTAATCCTTTAATTCTTTGTTTCTAATAAATGAAAAATCATACCTGGAACAATTGGTTGCCTCTTCAATTAACTCCAAGGAAAAATACACCTCTTAGCCTCCTTAGTGATGAAACCTTTCTTATGAAAACCCTAATTTATCTTTTCCTCCTTATATTTTAACGCATCAAAGATGTGGGCTTGGTGGGATAGTGGGCTAGCGTTTAAAACCCACTTGAGCTTATCTCTTTAGTCTCCAAGAAGCTCATAAAACATCTTTCTCTTTTATTTATTTATTTATTTATTTTAATTGCCGCACTAAATTGTATACACTAAAACTTTAATTTCCTCGCCTATTTACAACACCACAAAATTGTCTACTCCCATCTTACTGTGCACACACACATAGTACCTCAACTCTATATAAAAAAATGACAAGGTACGATGATAATCATAAAAACAAAATTGGAGTATTACAATATTAATCTAAAAAAAAACAAAAAACAAAAAACAAAAGTTAGTAACCTATAGTGGGAAAGAAGTTTCTAATTCATAGTAATTATGTTCAAATCTATTTTACACTTATGCATATTTTTATATAATCCTGATATTTCTAACCTAAAAAAATTTATTATGTTCATGTAATATTTCTATTTTATTTTCTTGATGTATGCAGTTCTTTGTACAAGCTTTGGGGTATTGTTTCTACTCCTTATTACTTGGTGGTTATACAAAGTGATAAAGAAAAGAAACAAAATCCAACTCAAGCAAAAATTCTTCAAAAGGAATGGTGGTTTGTTATTACAACAACAATTATCTTCAAATGAAAACAATGTTCAAAAGGCAAAATTATTCAATTCAAAGGAGTTGGAAAATGCGACAGATCGTTTTAATGAAAATAGAATACTTGGTAAGGGTGGACAAGGTACAGTTTATAAAGGAATGTT